>JAULLD010142540.1:0-15529 GCA_035668095.1 Sarracenia minor
TCAATAGATTCTCATTAATATTGCTGGGATTCTGGATAGTAAATCACTCATAACCATGGCTTTTAAGTATACAACCCTAACATGGGGATGTCTAGGTGGAGCGTGAGGTATATTGGGTGGCTGGTTTGGGAGGTTAAGGTGAGGTGAGATTTGGTGGGTGGTGGCTGGTGGTGTGGGGGTGTTTGGTGGCTGGTTTTAGAGGTAAAAGGGGACAAAGGAAAGAAATTTTTGGGTGATGATGGTTACTTTGGGGGTGAAAGAGAGGGGTAGTGGAGATTATGGAGGTGTGTTAGGGTTGGGCTGGTTATGATGTTGGTGGTGCTTGGGTCCCTGCGTAACCTGGGGTAGGGGCACGTAAAGGGTGTTCACTATGGTGGTTAAAGTGGAGGGTGAATGGTCATGACAGCCATGATCTGTCGGAGATACTCCTCGTAGACCACTTGGTAGTCCTCCACGTGGCAGTGGCTGTCACGGAGTTCTCGAATGTCAGCCCACAATTCCTGCTGACCTGTGATGATGGCATCGTAGTCACCATGGGTGAACGACAATGGTGTCTCCAAGTCGTCGTGCAGACCAGAGGTAGAGGGGCCGACACGGGTGGGAGAGTGCCGGTGGGAAGGTTGATGAGGAGAGGGAGCGGGCGGTTGCTTAGTTGACTCTGGTTCGGCGGGTTGGTGGGCAGATGGTTCTGTGCAGGATCGGAGGGTGCCGACACTTTTCGTCCAATTACCCAAAAGGTAGATAGAGGGGCGAGTATGAACGGGGTTAGTGTATTCTACTATGAGGGGGACAAGGTGGTCATTGATGGCTCGGACTACATTGGGGGTGATGATGTTGGCGCAGGGGAGGCGTTTTTCGGGGCGATCGAGGAAACGTCGCATCTGTATGATTATTACCTTTGTGACAGAAAGTTTACGGTCACGGTGCAGGGCGTAGAGCGTACGGAGGGTTTCATTGTAGCGTTTGTTCTTGTGTGAGAGGGAGAAGACATTGACTTTGAGGACGTTATCGGTGAACCAAAGTCCGGTGGTAAGATCTCCGTGGCGAGCAAAGAGTTCTCCTCGATGCGCGCACCCTTCGGAGACGTCCTGGGTCATCATTAGTAGCATGACATCGTCCGGGATCGGGTCGCAGTGATCGGAGTCCTCGTCCTCCCTGGAGCCAAAAAAGTGGAGGACCTCGGCAAGAATGTGGTGGGTGAGCTCCATGTCGTAGCAGTCAACGTTACTGGAGAGGACCTCAAATCGGTTGCCGCAGGGATCGTTACGGAGCTCTCGGTGGAGGTTTTGGTAGAAGAGCCGGACAACCGGAGGGACCGGTGCCCGAAAAGGACCAAAAAGGCCTCCCAGGCGGCGACTGTTGAGAAAGTCGATACCTGCTCGGGCCTCAGGGCACTCTGTAAGGAAGGGTTCAAGCACCAAGGAATGCATCATGTAGTGAAGGGTCATTGTGACCCAAATCCCGGATGAGATGGTAGCGTATTCCCGTTGCTGGCTGGATTCCCCCCTTTATTGGTGGCTGCCGGAAGCTCGGCTACGTTTGTTTCTTTGGGGTGACATTTTTCAGGGTTTTAAAAGAGAGTTTATGCAAGGAGGAAGAGAAGTGGTTTGTAAATTGTGAGGAGGAAAGTGCATTTCGTGGGGTTTTTATAGGCGCGCGGCGTCCGAACGCAAAATGGGGTACCATATGGATGTCGTGAAGCGTCGCAACGGGCATTCAGATGGTTCTGGGAGTTTTAAAGCGTCGTACCTTTCCAAGGCGACGACGATTGGTATTCCGTCTAGACGTTTCAGTCCCATTTGGATGGTTTTGAATATGGCTAGACATTTGACCGGAGCATTGAATGGCGTCTGTTGGGATTCTATCCGAACTGTGAAGTACCATTCGGACGGTGACGTTTGATATTCGATTTTGAAAATTGAGCCATTGTGTGACGTGGCGTCCCGACATTGAGACTTCCGTCCACACGTTTTTTTTTTCTGAATGTCAAAAAAATAACTTCTAAGACTTCATTAGGCCCAAAGAAATTGTTAGAACAAACGGCCTAGCGTGCGTACACCAGACATTTCCACACTAATGACTACGTTACTCAAACATAGCAAAAAATAGGTCTTTTATACTCAGTTTCCCAAGAGTTGGATTCCTTGTTGTACATCCACAATCTGATCTTCGGATTGATTAGGTCGATAGCTAAGGGCATTACAATTAGATGTGTCTGCAAAGACATGGAGAGGAGTCTCAACCCATCGAGTGAGCTTACTCATCCCTCTCTTGACCACTTTGGAGATATTTCGACCACGGGAATAATATTACACTTTGAAACGTGTGTTGCAGTGGTCCACTAGTCCGCAACAACTTTCCCTGAGGCAATATCAACAAAATCCTTATCTCTTAGCTCTTCGTTTTAAGGCAAAGAGACTCTTTCCTTGAAACGGATCTTGCTGACCAGAGCTGGGCACACAATCCATTTAACCTCGGCGTTCGAAGAGGACAACTTATTCGAAAGAGTAGTTTAATGTGTTCGGAGAATTACTCCCCCTAACTTGAATATTACCATATTCTTGTTGGTGGAGTTCCTTTCTCTCTTTGAAATTTCTGTAGGTTCCCTCCTAGATAGGGCTAAGTTTAACGTCTTCATCCAAACATGGCCAATCGATTACTTGACTGGCGGGATTGGATCGGTGAGGTCTATTGATTCGGCCGCTAGGTCAACTGATATGCCTTATATGTATGGTTTTAGCCTTTGTCCATTGACGTGCAAGAAATGACCAATTTTTAGGTTGAGCAGTTGGCAGGCACCATGTGGGTAGAAATGGGTAACCACATATGGGCCTTCCCATCGAGATTGGAGTTTACCAGGGTACAATTTCAATTTGGCATTAAACAACCAGACTTTTTGATTCGGCTCGAATGACTTTCTAGGGACATGTTTATCATGGAATGCTTTCATACGAGCTTTGGAATGTTTATCATGCGTGCCGGCATTGGACATATAAAAGTTAAACATTTTTATAGCCCAATATACTCGGTGTTCTAGCTCAACTGGTAGATGACAGGGTTTACAAAACACTATTCGATATGGGGACATTTCGGTAGGAGTTTTGCATGTAGTGTGATATACCCAAAGGGCGTCATCTAGCCTTTCGAACCAATCTTCTCTATCTGGATGAACGGTTTTCATCAGGATATTCTTAATCTTCCTATTCGAAACCTTGACTTGGCCAGTTGTTTATGGGTGGTACGGGGTGGCTATTTTGTGTTGTATCGAATAACGTCGAAGAAGGGATGAAAAATATCTATTCAAGAAATGCGTACCGCGTTCACTGATGATTGCTCGAGGGAAACCAAATAGGGTAAAGATGTTACTTTGAAGGAATCTAACCACCACTTTGTGGTCATTAGATTTGGTTGCCGCGGCTTCGACCCATTTTGATACCTAGTCGACTGCGACGAGAATATATTCACATCCAAAGGATGGCAGAAATGGTGCCATAAAGTCGATGCTCCAAACGTCGAAGAGTTCGACAATTAGGATCAGGTTTAAGGACATCATGCCTTTTGCAGTCATAGTTCCAATCTGTTGGCATCTTAGACATCGTTTACAATAATCGTGGGTATCTTTAAAGAGTGTTGGCCAGTAGAATCCACTTTGGAGTATTTTGGCAGCGGACTTCTTTCCACTGAAGTGCCCACCACAAGCTAAGGAATGGTAGAATCGAAGGATGCCCTCTACTTCGTCTTCGGGTGCGTACCGTCATATGATTTAGTTCACACAATATTTGAGTAGTTCTGGTTCCTCTAAGAAGTAGTTTTTTACTTATGAGAAGAACTGATCCTTTTGTTGTTTTGACCGATTTGTTGGGATACGTCCCATCGCCAAAGAGTTGATTATATCAGCGTAGCTGAGCGGTTGGATAGTAGTGATCGAAAATAATTACTCATCGAGAAACTAGTCTCGTATAGGTACGTGGTCAGTGGGGACTGGACTTGGAGTCTAGAGAGATGGTCGGCTACTGAGTTTTCAGTTCCTTTCTTGTCGCGGGTCTCTAGAACAAATTCTTGAAGAAGCACGATCCAACGAATCAAGCGAGGTTTTGTGTCTTTCTTTGATAAGAGGTGCATAATGACGGCATGATCGGTGTAAACAATCCCCTTAGACCCTAGTAGATATGACCGAAACTTATCCGGCGCACAAGCTACATCTAGCAACTCTTTTTCAGTGGTTTTATAGTTTAACTGCGCATTGTTTAGAGTCTTGCTGGCATAGTAAATGGCATGGGGGACCTTGTTCTCTCTTTGTCCAAGCACAACACCTACAGCGTAATCAGAGGCATCACACATGATCTTGAATGGTATCTCCCCATTTGATGATTGGATTATTAGTGCTGTGGATATGGCATCTCTCAATTGTTGGAAGGCACGCATACATTTGTCATCAAAGTCAAATGTGACCTCCTTAGCAAGAAGGTCTCAAAGGGGCTTAGATATTTAGGAAAAGTCTTTCATGAATCTTCGGTAAAAACCAGCGTGGCCTAAGAAGGAACTGATTTTTTGTACGGTTGTGGGTGGTGGCAGTTTAGATATAAGATCGACTTTGGATTTATCAACTTCTATCCCTCTTTTGGAGACTACGTGCCACAACACGATCCCTTGTTGGACCATGAAGTGACTCTTTTCCTGGTTAAGTACCTAGTTTGTCTCTTTACAGCGTTTTAGTACGACGGTCATACTTGTGAGACATTCTTCAAATGAAAGACCATACATAGAGAAATCATCCATGAATACTTCAAGAATTTTCTCTACCATGTTAGAGAAGATTGACATCATACAATCACCCATGTGGAGTCTCAAATCAAGTCAAGAACTCACCAATAATAAAGATGGCATCATTCCACAAGCCTAAAACTCCTAGGGCTCCAAATCAATAAATCTAACCCTAGGTTCTAGGGTTTTAATCCAAACACACACCAACAACAAAATAATCACATAAATCTACAAATTATTCAAAGCTAGTATATAATCCCACCTCAAGAGTGGTGAGAGACTCCACAAATGCTCCAAATCTAGCCTCCAACCGAACCCTAGTCCAAAATCCATGGAAAAAGCTTGTAAGAGTGAGGAAAGAAGGTAGCACAAGAAGGAGGATTCTTAGGGTTTAAGAAGATTAAAATCACCAAGCACGTCTTAAATCATTCTCCAAGACCATCACAAGCTCCAAACTTTCGAGCCCTAACTTCCCCATTGTGCCTTGAGAGAGAGGAGAATGAGAGAAATGGAAAATAGCAAGCTTCAGATCTGTTTTTAAAAACCTACTGCATAGTCACCGCTCGAGCAGTCATTAAGTGCGCTCGAGTGGTCAATCTCTAGCAGCCAAGTTTTGAAACTTCAAACGAGCGTAACTACTTCACCCGAACTCGAAACAGGGTCGTTCTTATATCCAAATCGAAGTCTCGAAAATACTCTTTCCAATGGTTGTAGTCAAACCTAAAAATTTAACATGTATAAAACTTATGTCCAAAATAGTGAAGGTATGTGAAGTCCCTTTCACTCAATTTAATGTATTTGTCCGAACCGTTCACCAAATCGAACCGTTCGACGATCCGACTGCTCTCGGGTCACCACTATCATCCAAACGACATTTTTTTGGGATAATAATAAATAAATAAAAGCCGGGTCTCTACATTCGTGGGCTGGCATCTGGACGTTTGGCATGAGCATCCGTATTGTTGTCTTTAAGCATCTAGACGGTTTGTGTTATCTTAATGGTCTTTGTTTGGTTGCATCGTTTTTGTTGTTAAAATGGCTGTTTTATAGCTGTTTTCCGTCACTCCTCCAATTCATGTCTTATACACAGAAAAATACAAAAACACATATTAGTTAACAAATCGGAACTAACTTAGTGTAAATTAGCGGGTCTAAATCATCACTTTCGAGTGCCGATCACCTGGTTAGAGTACATAGACTCTATCTCAGATTCCATAGCCTGTTGCCATAAGTTTGTATCCTTGTCTTGAAGTGCCTCATTGTAATTCCTGGGCTCGGTATCAAGTTCTTCTCGGATCCTGTCGAGTGACTCTCCTAGGAACATAAACCTTTCCGGTTGATGAACAACACTCCCACTACAACGAGGCCCCTCTCTATACTCCCAAGAGTTGGTGTGTCATTCCGCACATAAGGTATAATTTCTGGTTGTACCATGTATTCTTTCCTAAGGTTTTCTAGAATAATTTGTGACCGAGGTTTGTAGTTTATTACATAATTCGCTTCTAAGAATCTTGTATTTATAATGATAAATACTCTCTAACTCTTTAGATTATAAAATAGATCACCTTTACTTCCTTTGGGGTACCCATTGAATAAACAGACTTCTATTTTTGGCTCCACCATACTTGTGTCTCCCACCAACACATGTGCTATGTAACCCCATATCTGGAGGTGTTTAAGACATGGCTTATGCCCAGTCCACAACTCCATATGGGTACCGGGAATCGCCTTAGTAGGTACCAAATTCAGAATAAAAGTCACTAACTCTAATGTAAATCCCCAAAACAAATGTCGTAAATCCAAATAACTCATCATAGGCCTTACAATCTCCTTAATGGACCTATTCCTCCTTTCCACTGCACCATTTTGCTGAGGCGTCCTTCGTGCAGACAATTGGAATGTAATACCATGTTCCGACAAGTAGTCCTTGAACTCCCTAAGAATGTATTCACCACTACGATCAAATTTTAGGGTCATGATGCTTTTACCTGTCTGCTTCTCCATTCCAGCCTTAAACACTTTGAATTTCTCAAAGATTTCAGACTTGCGGTCGTGTAGGTAAATGTACCCATACCTAGAGTAATCGTCAATGAAAGAGACCAAGTACTCATCCCCACCTCTTGCCTGGATGTTCATGGGACCACATACATTAGAATGTACAAGTTCTAACACTTTTTTAGCTCCATGTCCCTTAGCCGTAATGGCCACTTGGTCATCTTACCATCAAAACATGATTCACTGATTAGAAGTGCCTCCACTTCCAATGAATCTGAAGGTCCATCTTATACCAATCTCTATATCATTTTTAGATTAACATGACCTTGATGAAGGTGCCAAATGAGTGTTTGGTTCAAGGAAGAATCTTTTCTTATTAGTGGTAATAGTTGTAAGTTATTTGCCTCTTGTTATTATTAGTAGAAACAATAGGGTGCAATATGTAAAGAGCGGTCTCCAACATACCACGACAGATAAATTGTTTTCCAACTAAAATATTACAATAATATTTATTAAAAAAAACAGAATATCCATCATTTCGAAATAGGAAACCGAAACTAAATTCCAACTGATTTGGGGTACATATAAAATGTTCTTTAATAGTAAAAATTTATTCCTACTAAAATAAAGAACCATGTGTCCTACTACTGTAGTAGAAACCTGGGACTTGTTCCCCATATCCAGATAGACCTCACCTTATCTAAGCTGTCTGGTCACCTAGAATCCCTACAATGAATTGCATACAGGATTAGTGTCTCCCGTATCTACACAATAGGTTTTCATAGATACAACAGCTAAACATGATTCAACTACAAAAGAGAAAGCAATACCTGTAACTTGCTTGTTCTTCCGATCAGGATAGTCCCTCTTCCAGTATCCCGGCTTCTGATAAAAATAACACTTACCCTTAAGTGCCTTTACCTTCGCCTTGGTAAGTGATGGCTTAGCCTTGCCAGCCTTTCGTGTATTTTTCGATTACTGACATTTCTTTTCTTCTTACCGCCTTTCGGCTTAGAAGATGAAGCCTTTTCAGTAACAAATGCATGGGTTGGCTTGCGGATAACACCTTCCACTACCTAAAGTTTATTCAACAATTCTGCCAAAGAAAAAAGGAGTTTGTTCATAGTATAGTTTAGGCAGAATTGCTTAAAAGAATCAGGCAATGACTGGAGCATGATATCAATCTCGACTACCCCATCGATTTCGACTCCTATGACCTCCAAATCGTTAAGAATACCGATCATCTTCAGAACATGGTCTCTAACAGGTGTACCCTCAACCATGGTCGTGTACATGAGTGCCCTTGTGGCCACCTGCCTAGCTTCCTTACCTTACTCACCAGACATCTCTGTCAGGTTAAGCATGATCTCAGAGGCTGATGTCATAGACTGATGTTGGCTTCGCAACACGTCAGACATAGATGCTAACATGTAGCAAGTTTCCATATGATCAGCCTTCTTCCACTACTCATAATAATCTACTTCCTCTACAAAAGATTGATTATTTGGAGCGGGAGGACAGGGTTCATTAAGCACGAACTTATAATCGTCCGAAGTCAAAACAATACTGATATTCTGTTTCCATGTTATAATGTTCGATCCAGTTAGTTATGTTCTTTGAGAATCGCCGCAAGTGGATTGAAAGATCCCATTATTAAATCCTGAGAAACAGAAGAGAAAAGTTTTTAATTCTTTGAAAAATTTAAAGTCCATAAACCTTTTAATTTTAAAACAATTATTGGCATCCTGAATCCTTTGTGATTATGTAGGCCACGATAGTATTGACGTCTACAAATCAATCCCCGTCTGGACAGACATACTAGTCTATTAATTCCTCTTAGGAAGTATCACAGCAAAAACCATTCGCCTAGAGTCTCTTTAATTGATTAAGCCACAATAGTGTGGATATCTAACTAATTAACGAACAAAGAACTAACACGTTTTTATTTCTTGGTATATCCCAAGTAATTAAACATCCAATTACTTTGGTCCCAACAAATAAAGCAGTGACTCCGATGGGAATGATACTTTTATTCACGGGTTAAATGTATAATCATCACACTTAATTTGAAAATTCCGTGTCAAAGTCCCGGGCCCGGTGTGCGCGTGCTCTACTTTGCACAACAATTCAAATGAACTTTTTTTTGGAGATTTGTGCCGGAAATTCCATGATTATAACCCTTCCGATGAGGAGACTGGTCAAGCGGGCACGCGAGTTAAAATTATATCTCCAACGAACGTGTGATGGAGACCGTATGATTTATCTGTGACTAAATCCTTCTCTCATTTAATATTTTTAAAACTCAGGGTTTTAGCTTTTGTTTATTTTAAAAATATTAAACAACATTTTAATTATTTGATTAAAATAAATCCGGTTTTAATCAATTAAAAATTCCATGTTTAATTCCATTAAAACAAACAAAAGTTTTTTCTTGTTTAATTTTGCAAAAAAAAAAAAAAAATTAATTACCTGGGCTTTCTTAAGAAAAAAAATTCCCTAATTAATTATCCATTTAATCTAAAAATGCAATAAACTAATTATCTATTTATTTTTCATTTTAAAAATTACTTGGAATTTTTATTTTATTAAAACAATTTTTCCTAATATACTCTCGATTAAAATCATGCACAAAAAGAAAAAAAAATCAAATAAAAATCCATCTGCGCAATTAAAAAAAAATAATTAATTAATTAAAATAACAAAAAATAAATAAATAAAAGTTGTTATGAACCAGATCCTGCATTTAATTTTTTAATCCAATCGTCTTGGATTAAAGATTAAACAGCTAGGGTTTTGGAACCTAAACGAGCCATCAAAGACTCGACCTTCTTTCCTAGCCCCCGGACCACCGTCCCAGCCTTGGACCACCACTGGAATGCTAGAAAAAGTCTGAAAAAGAAGCCCCAAACAGCCCCTAAGTAGGCAAACGTGCTGTTGTGTGGGTAGCAACGCGCAACCGACTTCCAGCTGCTATTCGGTCCATCTTTCGCCTCCGAAATTGACCCAAAAAATTACAGGAACAAAGTCACATCAAGAACTAGATCTCCGCAAAACTTTTCGTCAAAATGTGAAGCAGAATTGCCCCGAAAAATTCTCCGAAATAAGCGTCACTATTCAAGGTGGGATCTACAGCATAAAATTTGGAAATTTTTTCGGACCCCTTCCCATCATCGCCTTGCCTCCATTGAACCACTATTGGAGAGCTAACGGATTAAAATTAATTCTAGCAAAAAAATCGTCTCGAAAAAAGTACCCTAAAGCACCCAAAATATAACCCGAAACTCTTAGCAGTGTGCTGTCCACACCTGTTCTTGTCGCCACCGCTTGGCCTTTTTGTTTTCGTTTTCAACCTCCGTTTTTTGATCCGATGTACAAGAATAATCTAGAAATATAACTTAAATGAAATTAAAAGTACATTGCAAGTCCTATGCCTCCACTCTTGAAGCTTACAATCGATCTAATCTCGATAAAAATGTGGTATACGATATAAAAGCGATATAAATTAAAACAATGCATTCAAACCATTATAGAACAAGATCATAACGATGGGTGCAACAAAACAAAGGTTAGAACACATGTCTTTTTTTTATGAAAAACGCAGCCAGCTCTAATATTATTTTCGGAGCCGCACCGCGAAAATGTTTCGAAAAACAATGTCGTGACCGTAAAAAACGACGTAGTGTGCTTTTCATAAAAAATCGATTAACTATTTCGAGTTTTGATTGGGAATATACCTTTAGAAACTTGTTGTAAAGTTTCTAGATCCATGTTATGAGATGATGCCATCTTGCAACTTTCTCACGTATGACCTGGACATGCTACAACGATCACGAAGTGTGGGCACTATATCTGATCGAGGCTTACTTCTTGTTGTTCATTTCTTCTCACACAAAATCACTCAAAGTTGCACAAAATATGCACAAGAGAGATGGAGGGGGCGGCGGCCAGGGTTGGAGAATTCCTAGAAATCACTTAATTCTCCTCTTTCAATTCATATATATTTTAATGCCCAAAAATGAGTATGATTAATCACCTCCCTAATATGTTGCATGTAAATATATATTTCTCACTAAAAATATAAAGACAAAAACCATATATATGGCCGGCCACTAGAGAGAAAAAAATGGATTGGTTTTGCCTCTTTTTAATACTTATCTATAAATCAAAAATATAATAAATGTATATATCGTTGCCATGAAGGATAAATGGAATTTATACTTAACAAAACCAATCCTCTTTTCACTCAAGCAAGGGCTGGCAATTAGGGTACGTCCCTAATGTGCCACTTTTCAAATTATGCCCCCGAACATTTAATTTAATACCCCGATCATCCCGGTGAAAAATTCGACAATCGAATTTAATTAAATAAATACCGAAACCAACAAGAAATTATTCCACCTGTATAATGGGCTACGTGAAGAATCACGAGGAAGTATAGGACACGGGCTAATCGTACAGAAAATCCGGATATCCCTAACTATATCCCCGAGTTAGATCCTTTCTTGCATGAATCAGAACTTACTCCACTAAAGGTCCGGACGGAATTCCCGACCCTAACTCGATTACGTCTCAAATTTTCAATTATCACTTGCACTAATATCTCTCCACATTTAAGATATAGATTCCCAATAATTAAATTAGGTTATTGATAACCCGGTTTAATTACCCTCTTATCCTTGCAATCGTGCCACTTAAACTTATTGAGTATGTTGGATCAATCGATCCACTGGCCAGATTTGGCATAGTCAAACTTATAAGCAAAGCACACGAGGGGGAACTCGTCAACCTACGTCGGGCGGGGTTTCCGTTAGCTGATTATCAACCATCGATCAAAAAACGACAGTATCCAACCCACCGTTCATATTGATCTAAATATTGAAATCTCAGCCATTTGTGACTCAAAGTACTACGCATTACCTGAACATGATTCTATCAATCACGTCGGGATTAAGAGTTCGTGCAATACATAATAATAGAGGATGTTGATCAATTCATGTAGTCAGTATAGAATTGATTATTCTATTAATCCCGCTCAATACGCTCCAAGTGTACTAACACATCAAGCTCGAACATCAAATTCCCACATCGGAATTCGAGGCGTTCGACCTAATCAGACCAGCTACTATAACGATATGCTACAATCATTCTAATGGATCATTCGGTTCCATTGCGATTGTGAGCCTACCAATATATTCACTCATAACCATTGACCCGATCTTCCGTGCTTCATGCACCGAATCAAATACTGGACAGAATATATGAACTATGCAATTACACATCATATATAATAAATATGAAACAAAAAATGCAAAACCTCTTAATTGTTTCTCATTAATATACCAAGGATCAACGATAAAAAAATATTTAAAAGCATGACTTTTAAGTATAATATCCTAACACTCAACCCCCTTCTTTTCACGTCCTGACCTTAATTAATATTCTACTCTTACATCTAGGATCATGCGGACCAAAATTAGAACCTTATCTTACCTAATATTTACAAAACAGGACATATTTATGTTTGTCATTTTTATTCAAGAAAATTTTGATTTTTGTCAAGTTAAAATCATAATTTTTAATATTTATCTTTCCTTTTAATCCCCTGACCATGCCCAGAAACATTCCTTGAAACCAAATTTTAATTAACAAAACGTGGGGGTCATAACAAACTAAACCGCTCAAGTGGTTCCACTATCGCTCGAGCGGATGGTGTAGAACTACACTTTCTGTAGAATTCCTGCAACTATCCCTTTTGTTCCAAAAGTCTATTTTAACATCTCTAGTCACAAATACACAACAATCAGAATGGTTGAGGCTTATATTACTAAAAGCAAATTAGAAATCCTAAGATTAGGTCTCCCAAGCAAGAAAATATGATGAAAAATCTATAAATGAGGAAAAAGTACTTCTAGTATCATTCTTAGGAATTCTATATCTTACACCATACACTTATCCTCAAACCATTCTAACCATCTCCAATCATATATCTAGAATTTATAGCAAAGTTAAAAACATTACTCAAAACTAATAACGTGAATTCTCAAAATGTAATCCAAAATTAACATGGTCGATAGAATTAATGCAAAACAACCATTTAAACCAAAATCCTCTCATCAATGCACACACAGAATGTAGTTGGTCTTATGGCCTTACAAACCCAACAACTGACGATTTAACCATAAAGTCTACTAAAATCTCCAAATGTCTAATGAAAGCATACTACTTCAATGATAAAGTAACGATATATGAAATTGTGAGCCATGTCCATCAAATCCCTCATCATGAGTGATGGGGAATGCATCAAGCTATCTCTAGTCCTCCGTTATGGCCTTGTCAGTATCACCTGAAATATTATTTTAAAACAACACATAAGCTGAAGCTCGTAGGAAATATGGTAATCTAGGAATGCAAAAATGTTTTATGAAGGTGGTTATGCAATAGTCATGATAATTACAACTTAAATAGAAAATATTAACTTCTTTTTGCAAAACACTATGCAAAACCCATTTTAAAAAAGTAATTTTTCATACTTACTCTCACATCAATCATTTAGGTATCACAACCACAATGTCCAACATGTGTAATTAGTAGGCCTTAAATCACTGACTACAACCACAAGGGAATAATCTGAATTCGACTAGCAAGGAGCCGTCCCCAACTTATAGGATGGGCTCCCCGATGACTCTCTGGAAGTCATCCTCATTTAACGGGATGAGCCTCCCGATGACTCGTCAGGAGTAGTCCTCAACTTACGGGATGAGCTGCTTGGTGACTGAATGTGAGTCCTCCTCAACTTACGGGATGAGCCACTCAATCATCACCACGAAGTTCCAATCCTCAGAAACTCACTTCATACCTCACGTGACCTAAAACTAGTCAAATATCATTAAGACAAAGGTTAAGCTTAGGCTGACCCGTCACCCATCGTATAAACCGCCAAACCCCTTACCTACAACACAATCTCATTCTAGTCAATTACCACTATAATGCGGCTTATATGTACTAAAAAACCATGAATTTAATGTTAGTAAAACTAAATTCACATTTTCGCCAAATTGAAGAAAAGCCTCAAATCTCAAACCCTAGCCCTCAAGCTAACACCCCAATATACTCATCTAACACTCAAATTGACATGTTTAGATAATTCTAAACACTTAAGAATAGCAAGAAAATCTGTAAATTTGGGTATTTCGATACTAGGGTTCCGCCAAAATAGAGTTCTCACAAGAAATTGTTAGAGTCGGCGCAGCGAAGTTTTAAAAATTATTTGACGATGACGTGACCGTAAAAAACGTATCGTCTCATTTTTCATGAAAAAGCTAAAAAATATTATTTCGAGTTAAGATCGAAATATACCATCTAAAACTTGTTGCTAAGTTTCTAGTGTTCCACGTTGTGATGCGAGACCACCCGGTAACCTTCTCGTGTATGACCCGGCGCACGTATTGATTTCGGAGTGTGGGCACTAATCTGAACCAAGTCCTTAGGCTTCAAACACACTTCAAATCATCTCCAAAAGTTATAGAAAATCACCAAGGAGAGAGGAAGGGAGCGGCGACTCTGGGCGCGTTAAGAGAATAGGTTAAAAATCTCTTAATGTTATGCACCTCTCTCATTTTATGCATATATGAGATATATGTATATCATCTTCCAAATCTAGCATAAAATAATATACAACTTATGAAATTATCCCCTTCCTAGGGCCGGCCATAGAGGAGGAGTCGGAAGAATTAATTTTCTCTCCATTTCTAGTAAATTACAATATATCAAAAATGTTCCAAGTGTATATACTATTGCCATATATGCAATATACAATATACACTCAGCAAAATTAATTCATTATCTCACATTATAGGGTCGGCCACCTAGGGGATTTCCCATACTTGCCACTTTGCCAATTATGCCCCTGGTTTTTTAATTTAATACCCCATCGTCCCGACAAAAAATTCGACATTCAAATTAAATTAAATAATAACTGAAACCAACCAAAAACCTGTGTCTATAAATGGGCTACGTGAGGGATCACGAGAAAATATAGGGCTCTGGCTAACCGTAAGAGAAAACTGGATATCCCTAACTCAACCCCTGAGTTAGATCCATTCTCGTACGAACCAGGACTTATTCCACTAAAGGCCCTGACCGAACACCCGACCCTAACTCGATTTGTGTCTCAAGTTTCTAATTATCATTTACGATGTAGTGTCACCACGTTTAAGATATGGATTCCCAATAATAGAATTAGGTTATTGACAACCCGGTTTGATAATCCTCTTATCCTCGTAACCACGCCGCTTAAATAACAACAGGTTTGATATAATCAAACTTATAATAAAAGTACACGAGAGGGAACTCCTCAACCTAAGTCAGACGTTGTTTCCGTTAGTTGATTATCAACCATCAATCAAATAACGACAATACCCAACCCACCGGTCATATTGATCTCAATATCGAAATCTCAGCCATTGGTGACTTAAAGCACTGCGTATTATCTGAATATGATTCGATCAATCACGTCGGGATTAAGAGTATGTGCAATACATGACAATATAGGATGTAGATCAACTAATAAAGTTTGTACAGAATTGATCATCCTAATGATCCTACTCAAAACACTCTACGTGTACTAACACATCGAGCTCAGACATCAAATTTCGAGACCAAAATTCAAGCCATTCGATCTAGCCATGACCGGCTACTATAACGATGTGCTACAATCGTACTAATGGATTGTCTGGGTGCAATGCGATTGTGAGCCCACTTGTATATTTGT
>JAULLD010142541.1:0-12162 GCA_035668095.1 Sarracenia minor
TTATCTTTTGACTTCATTAACATCAGTCCATTTGGCTAAAAATTTTCTTCTTAAAAACTCTTTATTTGCTCCTCTAACTCATTAGATTTTTAAACCACCTTCACTATAATTTACTACTCAAAAATGATGTTACCAAAAATAGTGAAGAACCTCAGTATTTTAAATAATCCCCAAAAAAAATTCTTTTTTTAAGCAGCTTCGGTCGACCGAAAGGGGGGTTCAGTCGGTCGACCGAACACTACACATCAAGTTCGGTCGACTAGAATAGTGGCATCAGTCGACTGAGGCTGAGCACAACAGAGTATTTGCTGAACCCTGCTCCAATGCTGAAACTGTTTTAAGAAAACTTGCATATAATGTTCAACCCTTCCTCCCTTTATTTCCATTTCAAATTAAAGAGAAGCAAATAAATAAAAGGCATAAATTGGAAATAAAATACTGCTTTTATTACAAATCAAATACCACTTCCAACTTGATCTCAAAAAAAAAAAAAAATACCACTTCCAAACACCCAAAGGGTCCTCACTAATGAATACATAAATGAAATACTGAATAAGATTTTAAGCCTCACAAATGATTAAGCCATAATAAGCTAACAATCATTTATTTCTCTAACTACCAAGAATGTATCAACTAAAATGACTGTATCCAAAGAGTCCCGCGTTAAGGTGACGGGGAGTGCCTCGATTCTGATCTAATCTTCGGTTGTAGCCTTGCCTGGATCACCTGGGTTGTTATTTCATAAGAAAATAAAATAACAACGTAAGCTACGCTTGTAGGAAACATAATATAACATGGCATGCAAGAATGTAGTAGGTTATGCATAAAATAACTAAATGTACTGCAATCAACAAATGCATAACCTCCTTCTACCCACTCTACTTCTCTTCCTCCCATCTCTTCTCTTCAAGGATGAGACATGCGATCATCAATAGACTTCTCGATTAACTACAACTATCCATTCTACTTCCTACTTCCGGTTCGTGAAGAACCACTTCCACTTGTGAGATAATTATTCACTAGTGTCCTTGCCTCGCATTGAATTTATTATCCAATGATTGAGGCTTCCGCACAATGGAGTAATTATCCATTGGCCATAATAGCTCGCTAGGAGTTGAATACTTCGTCCCCGCTTAAAGGATGGGTTGTCCTATAATTTTTCACACACTTCTATACCTATATACTTCAACTTTAAGTACCAACATTCAGGTTATACTATTTATTGCATTGAACCCAACAGGAAGCCTAGGCTATCCTGATAATTCTATGTCATAAATTATACCCTCAATTCTCCCAATATTAATTCATATTGTCAATATACATTCAGCAGGTTTAAAAAAAATATTCAAACTTCATAACCTTTCAAATAACCCATTTTTTTGGCGGTTTATCAATTTACTGCAACAAGGATTAGGATTCCAAGCACACTTCCGATTTTCCATGACCCTAATCTTAAGCTAGGATCGTATTACTCTTATTTATCCTCCTAATTGAAAATATCATATATTCAAGATATTCAGAAACATTCAAAAGTTCATAGGATTTAAATAATATTAAGTAGGGTTCGGCCTAAGCCATCTACCCTACTTAACCACCTCAAAACTCCATGTAACCTCTTCAACTTCGCATCAAAATACAGGGGTTCAATGGGTATTATGGATCCTACCTCAAATCACTAAGGGAAGGCCGAAAATTAGAGTTTGAAAGCCCGAAACTTGCAGCCCCTAATATGATATGAAACAGTTTCACATTAAATAATGTCTAAACTCAAAAATTTCATAATAATTTTACGAAATACCTAAAAATTCTCACCTTTAGGATCCTAGAAAAATGGTTGAAAAGAGAAGAAAAACTACTACTGTTGTGCCACTACTCCACCCACTGCTTCTCTCTTCTCTCTCTCTCTCTCTCTCTCTCTCTCATGGTGGGTTTAATGCGGCGCCTCCAAATCTCCTTTCATTGCTTCAGATTTTGAGAAGAAGAAGACGAGGAAAGAAAAACCGAATGTGAAGAATTAACCCAGTCGTTGACCCTCTCTTCTTGTATAACCCTACCCATATTTTTCCTCTTTGAGTGTAATTGACTAATAAGCCCCCAACCCTCTTTTAATTATGTATCTAACTTCCGTTCTTTCTTTATGCCTCATACAAGAATATTTATAAATACTTGCCACATATAATTTGTTTTAATGTTTTTTTTTAAAACATTCATATTCTTTTGTTTTGTGACCTTATAGAAATAATTAAATTAGAATTATTAACATGGGTCACATTACTACAACCTTCCCCACAAAAAGGGATTTTGTCCCCGAAATCAACGTACCTCTTGATGAGAACAATTCTGGATATCCCTCCCGAACATATGATTGTCTCTCCCACGTCGCCTCATCCTCACTATGATACTGCCACTGCACTTTGACATACTTCAAGGTCTTACCCTGCAATACATGTTACCTCGTATCTAGAATCCGAACTGGCCGCTCCTTAGAGGTGACATTGCCATCCACGGTCAAGTCTGACCAATCAAGACGATGCATTGGGTCTTGTTCATATTTCCTAAGCATGGAAACATGAAAAATGTTATGCACTAAAGAAAGCTATGGTGGTGGCCCTAGTCGATACGCCACTACTCCATTCTTCTCTTATATTAGAAAACGCCCAATAAAACGTGGTGACAACTTGCCACTCTTCCTAAACCTCATTATTCCATTCCGTGGGGAGATACGAAGGAACACTTGATCTCCCACCAGGAACACTAACGGTCTCCGTCTTATATTGACATAGCTCTTCTAGCGACTCGGAGTTGTGGCCAACCTCTGTTGGATAACTGTAATCTTTTCTGTTGTCTCACGGACTATCTCCGGCCCTGTCAAAGCTGACTCTCCCACATCTGTCCAACAAACTGGTGATCTACACGGTCTACCATAGAGTGCCTCAAAAGGCACCATATGTATGTTGGACTAGTAACTATTGTTGTAGGCAAATTCTACCAACGGCAAATGAACTTCCCACGAACCCCCAAAATCAAGTACACATGCTCTCATCATATCCTTTAGTAGCTGTATCATGTGCTCGGATTGTCCATCCGTCTGTGGGTGAAAGGCAGTGCTAAACAGAAGATGAGTTCCCAAAGCTTTCTGTAACCCCTGCCAAAAGCGCGAAGCGAACCACGGATCTTGATTCGATACTAGAGAAACTTGCACCCCGAGCAGGCGCACTATCTCCAAAGAATACAAGCATCCCAACTTCTTCATAGAATAAGTTAAACATATTCATAGAAAGTGAACAGTCTTGGTCAGTCTGTCCACTACTACCCAAATGGTGTCATGCTTCTGCGGCGACTTCGTAATCCCGTGACAAAATCTATCGTCACATGTTCTCACTTCCACTCCAAGATCGGTAGAAGTGGTAGTAAGCCTGCTGGCTTTTGATGTTCTGCCTTCACCTGTTGGCAAGTTAGGCACCATGATATAAACATAGAAATATCCCTCTTCGTTCATTTCCATCAAAACTATCTATGGACGTCGTGAAACATCTTGTGCCCCCGGGATGGACCGCCAGCCGAGAGTAATGAAACTGTTTAAGTACCTCGTCCAGACATGCTTCAGGCACAATAATCCTCCCCACAAACCTCAGACTACCATCCTCAGAAATAGTCCACTCTGGAACGTTTTCTCCATTGCTCAGTTGCTCTCTATACAAATTACAATCTGCATCTTTTTTCTGTGCCTCAACTACTTCAGTCACTAATACTGACTGTGTCTTCGCCACAAACAAAACTATACGACTCTCTAACTCCTCTAGTTGTAAGTCATATCTGTCGATGTCTTCCATCATCTTCCACTCCCTCACCGCGATGCTAGCAAGCGTGCCTAATGATTTTCGGCTCACGGCATCAGCCACAACATTGGCTTTGCCGGGATGGTACTGGAGACAGAAATCATAGTCGATAAGGAATTCCATCCATCTCCTATACCTCAGATTTAAGTCCTTCTGTGTGAAAAGGTATTTCAGACTCTTGTGGTTCGAAAACACCTCAAATCTCTCCCCATACAGGTAGTGTCTCCACGTCTTTAGAGAAAAGACAATTGCCGCCAATTCTAAGTCATGAGTTGGATAATTCTTCGCATGCACCTTTAACTGTCGAGACCCGTATGCCACAACCTTTCCTTTCTGCATCATCACACAACCAAGACCTGACCCGGTATAACCAGAATAGGTGCACTGGTTAGCCTCCTCTTCAACTCCTGAAACGTCACCTCACAACTTTCATCCCACGCAAATCTGACACCCTTACGAGTAAGGCACGTCATTGGCATAGCAAGCTGAGAGAACTCACTAACAAACCGACGGTAGTAACTAGCAAGGCCTAGAAAACTTTGTATCTCGAATACTAACTTGGGCCGCTTCCAATTCATCATTGCTTATGCCTTTGTTGGATCCACCGTTACTCCCTCCCTAGACACCACGTGCCCCAAGAATTTGACTCCAGAAAGCCAAAATTCGCACGTATCAAACTTCACAAACAACTTATGATCTCACAACAACTATGGGGAGATCCGTAAATTCTCCTCGTGTGCCTCCTCTAATGGCGAGTAGATGAGAATATCATCCACGAAAACCACCACAAACTGATCGAGGTACTGTCGGAAGATACGGTTCATCAGATCCATGAAAGTGGCAGCTACATTGGTCAACCCTAAGGACATAACTATAAACTCGTAATGTCCGTACCGTGTGTGGATGGCCGTTTTCTGGATGTCCTCTTCCTTTACCATTATCAGATGGTACCCCGACCTTTTGTTGATCGTTAAAAGAAGGTAAACCATTTTAACGGATCAAGCATATCATCTATGTGGGGCATCAGGTACTTATTCTTCACTATAACCTGGTTAAGCTTTCGGTAGTCGATGCATAAGCATAGCGACTCATCCTTCTTCTTCACAAATAGGGCTAGCACACCCCACAGGGATACACTCGATCGAATGAATCCCTTATCTTCCAACTCCTTAAGCAGGACCTTGAACTCAGCTAGTTCGGTAGGAGCGATTTGATCGGCACTCAAAAGTGATGATTTAGACCCATTAATTTACGCTGAGTTGGTCCCCTTTTTGTTATCTAATATATACTTTTATAGTATTTTTGTGTATAAGACAGGAATTGGAGGAGTGACGCAATACAGCCGTAAAACAACCACTTTAGCTACAAATTCAACACAACCGAACAAAGACCATCAAAACCTGTGAATTCCGTCCGGACGCTCTTCATCCACCGTCCCGACGCTTCCACCGTCATGACGCCAATGAGTCGACCATCCCGACGCTATCTACTCTGGTGCCCAAGAAAGTTCCGTCCCGACGCTTGTCGCCGACCATCCTGACGCTCCAAAATAGGAAACTGACGTGTCCACCATGCAATTCCGTCTGGACGCCGCACGCCCACCGTCCGGATGCCCTGTGTCAGAAGTTTCTAATTTTGAGGATCCGAAACATTATAAATAGGACCTTGTATTCTTTGTTTTAAAATATTCAATAATTCAATATTGAGTTACCTGCTCTTATATATGGTAGTTAGTAGTTTGGGCTACCCAGGCCAAGTCACCTCTTGAAGGTGCAAACCTCACCGAGGAGTTACCGATGACGATCGACATCAACTTGACGATGGAGCTCTGCCTGACCATGAGTGGCTAAGTCCCTTCCTCCGCCTTGGGTGACGATTAAGCCGTAATTTGGTAACATCGGAGTAGATTAATTCTATTTTTTATTTATTCTTTGTAATCAGATTGTTATGCATCAATAGTATTTTTCTAATTAATTGAAATCCCGTTTAAGCTTTCTGTGATTACATTAAATGAGTGCTACATGATTGTTTTAATTATTCGAATATACAAATTTGAGATAGTCTATGCCATGTATAAAATGTACCGTACTCCGATGGGCCACAATCTTGGATAGACTATGCCGTATTTGTAATTCGGGATTTTGAAAGTAGAACCTGAGATACACTATGCTCAGGATAGGGTATGCATTATTGAAATCAAAATCTATCTTTCATGGATATCCAAATCGGTCATGTCACGATAGGATTTAATATGATTCAAAGCTATATATAGTCGCAATTATATCGAAACTTGATTATCAAATGACAGTGGATTCTAACCCTGAGGTGGAAACCTTCTCATAAATTAGATTAACTATCTTTTTAATTGTTTAGTTATTTTACTGCTTAAAACTATTTTTTACAACAAATCCAAGATTTACTCTCTTTTTTTAAATTAAATAGTTTAAATCTTCTCTTAACCAAAATAACTCATTTTTCCCGTGGGATCGACCCTGGACATACTACTTACTACCCAATTCGTAGTGAATCTTGGTAAAATAAATAAAATAAATGATAGCCAACCTGTGATTAACGACATAGCGATTTGGTAAAATTACCAATACAGTATGTTGTAACCTACTAGTTTTTGGCACCGTTGCCGGGGAAAAGACGCTTGTTTTGTTTAATATTTTTGTTTAAAATATTTAGTTTGTTTTATTTTTAGCCCGAGTCCTCAAAATTTTTAGTTTTCTACCCAAAACAGAAAATTCTAAATTCTAGAACATGTGCCGTCTGGACGCTACCCTCCACGTGCCGTCCAGACGCTATTCCTCGTTCGTCCAGACGTTAAAAAAAATTATGTTTGCTTACTGTTTCTTGTTTATTTCAGTACTATTATTTGCATGCTTGGTTACCGCTCATTGCTTTACGACTTAGCTCCTTACGATCCTAAAATAGAAAGATCCTTATGAATGAACTTCCATTTGAACCCTTGCCCCCGAACTCCCGTACTACTTCACATACCGACCATGGCCAACGGAATTGACCCTCCAGTCATTCTACAGGCCAATCAATGTAACGTTCTGGTTAACCAAGCCAATCAACAGCTCAAAGCATTAATGGATTACTACATCCCAATTGCTTACAAGTCAGCAACTTGCCTAGCACCACCCAACACCGGGAACAGTAACTACGAGATTAGACCTAATCTTCTACAGTTACCACCCCTCTTCCATGGAGTTAGCACGGAGGATACCTACAAACACGTAGATAAATTCCTAGAGATCTGCTCTACCACGAGACTCAACAACGTAACCGAGGAAGCCATGCATATGAATTTATTCCCATTCTACCTTTGAGACAAAGCCAAGCATTGGTTTAAGTCTATAGAGACAAACTCAATAACCACGTGGGCTAAACTTCAGCAAGAATTCCTTCAGAAATTCTTCCCAATCGGTAAAATGAATTAGATTCGTCGAGCTATTACTAGTTTCACTCAACAAGGGATTGAATCTTTTCATGAGACGTGGGAGCGTCTCAAGGAGATGATAAGGACTTGTCCTCACCATCAAAACCCAAAGTGGCAACTAGTATAGAGCTTCTTTGAAGGTCTGTTTCCCCAACATCATCAATACGTCGACGCTTCGTGTAGAGGCGCATTCATGATGAATAACGAGACCGAGGCATGGACTCACTTATAGAAATTGAGGAAGAGCTGATAACATCAAGCCTCAGTCTCCGCATAGATAGGGCACTAGCTCCCAAGACTCGAGGACTTTACGAGGTTAACCAAAGTGTAGATATTACCGCCCAAGTAAAGTCCATCTCTTAAAAGATAGACGTGCTGTTGACCGTTGGTCTGCCTATAGATCAAGCTACACCCTCAAATATCCAAGAAGCCTACGCATTATTTTCTAGCCCCGGACATTTCGTCACCGAATGTCCTGCAGTTGAGCGATTCCCCGACATTGTTCAAGAGCAAGTTAACGCTGCTCAAGGATTTCCCCAACCAGGCAACAACCCTTACTTTGACACTTAGAACCCTAATTGGCGGAACCATCCGAATATTTGTTGGCAGAATTAACAACCTGGCCAACCATAGAATCAGGCTCCAAGGCTCACGTTCAATTCTTTCAACCAATAGTCCTACCGTCCCCCTCAACAAGCAATTGCCCCGACCCCTCGAGCACCTGGCTTCGAAGAAACCGTGTTGAATGTCATAAAAGATTTTGATGTGAAAACCTAACTTTTGAGTTCTCACTCACAATCCACTGCTAAACTAGAAACACAGGTAGGGAAAATAGTTGATGCACTAAATCGCCGAGAGGTTGGTAAATTGCCAAGTCAGCAGGTAGCAAATCCCAAGGGCCAGTACGTCATCGAAAACAACCCCAGCAATAGCGGCGTGTTTCATGAGCAAGCTAAGGCCGTGATGATATTGAGGAGTGGAATAGAGATTGAACCATAGTCATTACCCAAAAAAACCGATGAACACTAACCCCAACCTTGATCGAGGGGTCTCAAGACTCTAACACCACCCACAACATACTTGTGTAATCGATACCTACCCCGATAGTTCTGGACGACTCTGATGACTCCGAAGAAACTCAGCAAGCACCTGCACTACCACCCAGAGTTGCATTTGAGGAGGCACTCACGGCCCCTACAGAGATATCCAAAGAACCAAAAGCACCATATCCATCACGCCTTGAACCACCAGCACCTCAGCTCAAGAAGGGACCACCGCTGACTGACGTACATGAATTGTTCAAGGAAGTCAAAATCAACCTACCCCTTCTTGTGGCTATCCAATAAGTACCATCTTATGCCATGTTCTTGAATGACTTATGCACTTAAAAGCATAAGACGCATACCAGCATCCCCAAGAAAGTGCTACTCACTAAACATGTTAGTTCCATCCTGAGCTATGATTTGCCCCCCAAGTTGAATGACTTAGGGATCCCAACGATCACATGTGTAATTAGAGATCATCAGATCGATCAAGCGCTATTGGACTTAGGAACTAGCGTGAACCTTCTCCCGTACGTGGTCTATGAACTATTTGGCCTCAAAGAACTGAAACCAACGCTTGTCACTCTTAAACTGGAAGATAGGTCAGTCAAGGTTCCCCGAGGCATAATCGAAGATGTTATTGTTAAAGTCAACATATACTTTTTTCGTATTGATTTTATAGTACTAGACATTGATCCCGATACAAACTCGAGGAGACATACACCGGTTATTCTTGGGCGCCCCTTTTTGGCCACAGTCAACGCATGCATCAACTACTAAACTAGGGTTATGAACGTCTCGTTTGGAAATATGAAGCTAAGACTTAATGTGTTCCATGCCTCCCACCACCCTGCAATGGAAGTCGACTACTTCGCAATCGACCACGCTAGGGAGTCAACAAAACAAGTCTTACCTGCCATTTTCGTGAATGACCCCCTAGAAGCCAGCCTGTCTTACTTTGGGTAAGACTTTTTAGAGCTCAATCCAACTAGTGATGAAACAAAAGCCAAGCTAGAAATGGCAGATTATGTAGAAATTTGGGTTCTCATTAGTATCAAATGAAAAAGGAGAATCCATCCATACGCGAACAACTACTGGTTAGCGAGTTTGTATCGACTACCGTAAGTTGAACTCTATGACAAGGAAAGACCACTTTCCTCTGCCCTTCATAGATCAAATCCTAGACGTTTAGCTGGCCAAAGCTATTAATGCTTTTTGGATGGCTATTCCAGCTACAACATAGTACCCGTCTAACCTGAAGACCAAGAGAAGACAACCTTCACCGGCCCTTTTGCACATTCACCTACAAACGGATGCCTTTCTGGTTATGCAACGCACCAGCCACCTTACAAAGGTGCATGATGTCCATCTTGTCTGACATGGTTGAAAAATTTCTTGAGGTGTTCATGGATGATTTCTCGATGTTTGGTCTTTCATCTGAAGAATGTCTCACGAATCTGACCCATGTACTAAAATGCTGTCAAGAGACAAACATTGTACTAAGCTGGGAAAAGAGTCATTTCATGGTCCAACAAGGGATCGTGTTGGGGGACATAGTTTCCAAAAGTGGGATAAAAGTTGATAATGCCAAAGTCGACCTTATCTCTAAATTTCTACCGCCTACAATTATACGACAAATCCGTTCTTTCTTAGGCCACGCTGGTTTTTACAGAAGATTCGTCAAAAAAATTTCCAAAATCTCTAAGCCCCTTTGCGACCTTCTCGGTAAGGATACCACATTTGACATTGATGACAAATGCATCCGTGCCTTCGAACAATTGAGGGATGCCTTATCCATAGCACCAATCATGCGATCACCAAATTGGGAAATGCCATTCGAAATCATGTGTGATGCCTCTGATTATGCTGTAGGTGTTGTGCTTGGACAAAGAGAGAATAAGGTCCTCCATGCCATTTACTATGCTAGCAAGACTCTGAACGATGCATAGTTAAAGTACACAACCACTGAAAAAGAGCTGCTAGTAGTAGTTTTTGTGCTCGATAAGTTTCGGTCGTACCTACTAGGGTCTAAGGTGATTATATACATCGATCATGCCACCCTTAGACATCTCCTGTCAAAGAAAGACATAAAACCTCGCTTGATTCGTTGGATCCTGCTTCTTCAAAAGTTTGACCTAGAGATCCATGACAAAAAAGGAACTGAAAACTCAGTAGCCGACCATCTCTCCTGACTCCTAGTATTATCCCCCACTAACCACGTACCTGTACAAGACTCGTTTCCCGATGAAAAATTGCTTTTGGTCACTATTATTCAACCGCACTGGTACACTAATATAATCAATTATTTTACGGTGGGACGAATCCTAACAAGCTAGTCAAAACAATAAAAAGATTGGTTATTCGCACAAATTAAAAACTACTTCTGGAAGGAAGTAGAACTATTCAAATACTGTGCTGACCAAATCATTTGACGATGCGCACCCAAAGATGAAGTAGAAAGCATCCTCTGATTCTGCCATTCCTTAGCTTGTGGTGGCATTTTAGTGGTAAGAAGACAGCTGCCAAAAAACTCCACAATGGATTCTACTAGCCAACACTCATTAGGGATGCACACGATTACTGTAAGCGATGCCTACGATGCCTACGATGCCAGTAGATTAGAACTATGACTACAAAAGATATGATGCCCCTAAACCTAATCCTAATTGTTGAACTCTTCGATGTTTAGGGAATCGACTTTATGGGACCATTTCCGCCATCTGATGGATGCAAATATATCCTTGTTGCAGTTGATTATATATCAAAATAGGTCGAAGCCGTGAAAACCAAATCTAATGACCACAAGGTGGTGGTCAAGTTCTTATAAAGCAACGTCTTTACCCGATTTGGTTTTCATCGAGCAATCATCATTGACAGCAGAACGCATTTTTTGACTAGATATTTTTCATTCCTTCTTTGATGCTATTTGATACAACATAATGTTGCCACCCCACACCATCCACAAACTAGTAGCCAGGTCATGGTATCGAATAGGGAGATTAAGAATATCCTGATGAAAATCGTTCGTCTTGATAGGAAAGATTGACCTGAAAGGCCTAATGACGCCCTTCGGGCATATTAAACTGCATACAAAACTCCTATCAGAATGTCTCTATATCGATTAGTCTTTGGTAAACCCCACCATCTGCCAGTTGAGCTAGAACACGAAGCATATTGGGCAATAAAAATGTTTTACTTTGATATGTCCAATGCCGACATTCATCATTGATTACAACTCGATGAGCTTGAGGAATTACGAAACGAGGCATATAAAAACTCCAAAATCTCAAAGCTCATACGAAAGCATTTCATGATAAACATATCCATAGAAAGACATTCTAGCCGAATCAAAATCTCTGGTTGTTTAATGCCAAATAGAGGTTATTCCCTGGTAAACTCTAGTCTAGATGGGAAGGCCCATATGTGGTTACCCGTATCGACCCACATGGTGCTTGGCAACTGCTCAACCCAAAAATAGGTCATTTCTTGCATGTCAATGGACAAAGGCTAAAACCATACATAGAAGGAATATCAGTAGACTCAGCATCCGAATCCATAGACCTCACCGACCCAATCCCGCCAGTCGATTAATCGGCTGGTCGAGTCTGGCTGAAGACATTAAACTTATGCCTGTATGGGAGAGAACCCAATGAAATTTCGAAGCAAGGGAAGGAACTCCATCAACAAGAACAATGTACTGTTCAAGTTGGGGGGTGTAATTATCTGAAGACGTTAAACTACTCTCTTGATTGAGCAGTCCTCGTCGCACGCTGAGGTTATATGGATCATGTGCCCAACTCCGGTCAGCAAGAGCCGTTTCAAGGCAAGAGTC
>JAULLD010143639.1:0-12158 GCA_035668095.1 Sarracenia minor
TTTTTTGGGGTAAGGTAAGTATATAAAAAAGAAAAAGTTTTTTACAGGATTACAAGGGGCATTTCCCAGGCAATACAACCTAAAGATACCCACTTACGAAATTAGCCAAGCAAGAGCTACTAAGAGTGATACTAACACTCTTACCAAAATACATCATCCAGCCATACCAGAGGTTTCAACAAAGAAAATCAAAACATAGCACAAACTAATCACCATCTCGGCCTATCACCCAGCATACCAGCTCCTTCTACTGCTAGAGAGAGTAGAGAGGCCTGAGTAGCTGGGCTCCTAGGAGGGACCGAGCAACAAACTCTATCCAAGGGGCCACCATCTGGGGATGATCGACGGGGCTGGTCAAAGACTGGGCCCCGGAGTGGATCAACCGAACAACGTGGAGGACTAGCCGACTGAGCCGCGGCGGGCTGAGTCTCCATCTTCTCCTGTTTCATCTTTCTTCCATGTCCCGAATCCTTGCGAACAGGCTGAACAACACTTTGAAATCTCTGCCGAGGATCAGGGAGCTTCAGATCTGGAACCCTTCTCCTATCCTTGTAACCATTCCTTCTCTTCCCCACTCTAATCCATTCAGAAGATTCTGACAAATCTGTGTCGCTGACAATATCTTTCCCTTCACGGGTTCCTTCTACCAGGCAGACCACTTGATCCTTCCCCTTCTTATTCTCTTTGCACTTGGAATTCTCATGGCCGAAAGCTTTACAATGGTCACACAAAGGAGGCAAACCTTGATACTCAATTGGGACTTCAACTATTTCCTCTTCGCATCTCACCTCAACCGAGTGGATCAGGGGCTTATTTGCATCAATTTCAATACAAATCCTTGCGAATGATATATGCAACTTCATGTCTGTAGCCTTATCGAGGAATAACGGAACCCCGACAGCGCTAGCAATTCTACTTAGGCATTTATCATTCCAAAACTCCAAGGGCAAATCAAAAAATTTAACCCAAACAGGAATCTTACAAATGGCGTCCTTAGCTAGCCTTAACCGTTTTCGCCATTTTCGAAGGATCAGGAGCTTACCAAAAAAAGTGCCAGGGCCCCTTTTCCAGAACATTCTCCAAATCCTGAAGATTTCGAAACTTAAAAAAGAAGAAACCACCCTCGTTTCCGTAAACTTCTAGAAGACCCTCGCTTTTCCATATAGACATGGTTGTAGCTCTAACTCGACCAAAAGCAAAGTTATCCTCCAAGAAATACCCCACAAGACAATTTTCCCAGTGTTGAACATCTAGCAGGTTGTCCCCAATTTCAATAACACCCGGGTTAGACGGGGCGATGAATTCCAAGTTCGAGCCTAAGGCACTCCGATGGTTAAGCCTCGTTGCCCCTGCATTTGGCATAGGACGACTACCAGTAGATGCAACAATATGTGCCCAAGACTGGGGGGCCTTAGCCACATGATTCACCTGAACTCCAGTTTCTCTGCTTCTAGAAATCACTCCGCCTATGGCCACAGGAGGAGAAATAGCACTGTTGACACTTTGGTTAGCTTCAGTACACCTGCCAATCAGATCCCCAGCTTTATCCTCATCTTCACTACCCGCAGACAACTTCGGGTCAGGCAATCTCACCTCAAGATGGTGAGCAATGGTGCCAGACACCATATTTGGTTCAGAACTTTTTCCAAACACCTGGCGTGCCCAAGAAAGCACCTCCCCATTATCACCCCCTTGTTTTTCCCCTACCACCGAAACATCCTCCACAGAACCAGCAAGCTCCTTACACCCAACAATGGGGTCGGTAGCCACATCAATGATTGGATCAAAACAACAAACCTTCGAAAGGGACCGCTCCAGGCAAGACTCTCCTTCGGACTTCCCCTGATCTTCTCCCAAGTCGACTCCATCTACTACACCCGATCCATCATTTCTTCCTGTGGTATCCTTATCATCAATTTCATCAAGAAAATTCGGAGCCATAGATTTGGCATTCCCTGGATCCAGAAAGGCACAGGGAGGTGATTTCGGCATATTATCAAACACATGGCGTGCACTACATAACCCTTCCCTTGTATCTCTCGTCTGCTTTACCTTAACACCAAAATCTGCAATCTTCTCAAGGGCAATAGCACCATCACAACCACAATTCAATAACAGAGAAGATTCGGAGAATACCTTGTTATCGACCCCTTCCCCTGTTTCTACTACTGAACCCCTAACATCTACATTTTCGGAAACTCCAGAGCAATGGGATTCATCGGAGTCATCAGAACTCGAGCCTCCTTCATCACCGTCGGCTACGTCTTCATCCTCAAGGGACGATTCAGGGCCTGATTTCGGAGCTTCAAGGACCTTCTCAACAGTTAGACCATCTCCTTTAGGATGAAGTTCCTCTTTTTGAATTTTTGAAACCTTTTCCTCCGAATAAGGATCGGCTCTTTCCTCTTCTTTCACCGCTCCATCGCCTTCATCCGGACCCACAAAATCAGATCCGGACTGTCCCCCAGATCGACTATCCAAAGGAGTCAGAAATCCTAATTCGCCTAGGTCGTGAGCTACCTTTCCCAGAAAAAAGATACTCTGATCATCACGAACAGGAGCTACCGATGAAGCAATAGCAACCCTTTTCTTTGTCGAAGACTGGGCATGGAACCAATCCGTAATCTCAACCTCGTCGAAACCCCTGTGATACGCAAGCCAGTCAACCACACTCCCAAGTTCCTCATTGTTCAGAGGGCTTCGACCCTCTGTAGCTTTGGAGAGGGCCTTAACAGCCCATAGTTGACAACGTTCATCCTCTTCCTCTGTGAAGATCTTCAAGTCCTGGTAGGTAGGAGTGGACGGCACTCTTTGATTCTTCGGACCTCTCTTGTTTTTTTTTTTTTGGGTAATTAATTGTAACATAAAAGAAAAAAAAGAATTACATGTTTACAAGGGGCATCCCCCAGGCCTTACAAAGACACAAAACCGAAAGAAGCCGGCTTAATCCTAGACAAAACCCCATATGACCGATCCCACAAAAAAGGAAACAACAAAAGACTTGATCAAATTATGAAAAGCCAGATCACTCACGTCACACTATATCCCTGCTTGCCCGAGCCTTCAGTCACGCTGAGAAGCGACGAGGCACGGGAAGCAGGGCTAGGCTGCAAAGAGGAGCAGCTAGCAATGGCGGGAGCCATTGCCCCAGGCTGATCAAAATGGGAAGCAACTGGCGCGTGGGACACAGGCCGCCAACTCCCTAATCTGGAAACTCGATGCCCTACTCGGGTAACAGTCCGATAAACGTTCTTCGCGGCATATACTCTTTCCGGTTTACCTTAAGTATACTATGCTGTTTTGTGCTTAATTTGATTATGTATGCAATAGATTTTCTCATATCATCTCAATTGATTGAAAATAACTTAATTATTATTTTTTATTATGAAAATGATCTATTTATCTATTGCATTGCAGTCCCACTGGTCAGGAAGGTGCGAAATGTGTGTGCGAATTTAGTGCGATTGAAGGTGCGAAATTAGGGTTTCTCCTTTCTTTTGTGAGCAATGCTGAATCCAAAAACTCAGATGTTAGATCGAGAGGAAGCCAGGGATTCCTCAGCGAAGGCTGTCGCTCCTTCGGGGGTTCGACCTCCATCTCCGGGGTCCCCGATTGAAAAGGGATACGTCAAAGTTGCGGAAGCGACGCTGGACCGTTCGAAGATGGGAGTGAGTCCTCTTTCCTCGTCCCAAGCGGCTATGGTTGAGGGGAGAATCAAGTTGAGTGATGGGAGGAGTAAGTCTCTAGGTCCATCCCATGCGGCGATTATGAAGGATCCGTCTTCTCGAAGGGTAGGCCTTGCCGAAACCCTAGTTTCTAACAGTAACCAAGTTCGGATCGACCAGAGAAGGGAAGCTGAAGACGAGAGGGCGAGTAATCTTTGGAAGCTCAAAATGGCCATCCACGACCAAGGTATTGCAACTCAGACCATAAAAAACCTGAGAGAGGTTTTGAATATTGGCGGAGACGGGGAGGATGGGTCTGAGGAGGGTAGTCCTCGCCAGGCTAGGCCTGCCTTTAACAGGGGAGGTCGATTCCCACAGCGAGGTAGATTTGGGGGGAGAGGGGGAAGGAACCAGGGGCGTGGTCCTCTTTGGTCAGAAATAGTGTCGGGAGCACATAAGGAAGGTAAAGGTCAATCTTCGGGACCTAACCTTGCGCACCAGGTGGCTGAAACAAGTTCGGGGAAGAGTCCAAATGTGTTAACAAACAGAAGTACAATGGGGAATCTTGATTTTGTGGAGGTAAGTAATCCAAACTATCCTGATATTGTTGAGATTGAGGATGAAATTGTAGATGAAATTTCTTGGGAGGATTGTCTTTCTGGTTATTTTCTGGATACAAACTTGCCTTTTGGGCTTGTTCGGGCTACTGCAAGAACCTTATGGTCCGATTTGGGATTGGTAGATGTTTATGGAACAGATAAGGGATTTTTGATTTTTAAATTCAAAGACATTGAAGCTATGGAGACGGTTGTGGAGAAGGGCCCGTGGCACTTTTCTGGTAAGTTGATTATTCTTAGAAAATGGAAGAGGTGGTTAAAATTCACAAAGGAGACGATAGCAAAATTCCTATTTGGATCAAACTCTCTGATCTTCCTCTGGAATTCTGGAATGATAGGTGTCTAAGTAAAATTGCAAGTGCCTTGGGAACCCCTCTGTATTTGGACAAGGCTACAGCTACAAAGCAGAGGATTTTTTTTGCAAGAGTCTGTGTTGAGATTGATGCAGCCAAACCCTTGTTACATGCGCTGACGGTTAAGGGGAGAGATAATCAAGTGGAGATTAAAGTGGAATATCAGAATTTGCCTGCGATATGCTCTAAATGTAGTGCTTTTGGTCATGAAACTAGTAAATGCAAAAGCGACCAACTCCCGGATGAGGAGGGCTGGGTCAAAGTAGCAAAAGGAAAAGGGAAAATTTCTGAGGTGCTTAGTGGGGGGCCCAATCAGGTTTTTCCGTCTTCTTCAAGTCTTATCCCGTGTGAAGCACTGCCACAAATGAGCGCTGAAGACTCTCTGGGAACTGGTAATTCTAAGGTAAATCAGCCTCTGGTTGACAAGGTCACAGCTACATCTGAAGATGTAATCCTCGGGACGCACAGTGGGGCAGAACAAAGGGCTGACAGTGTGGAGGATGTAGGGAAACTTCCGGATTTGAATGATGCTGATCTGGAGCTGGATAAATTTCCTTCACCAATCTATCAAGACTTATCCGAGGGAATCACAGGAAAAGAGGAGGAGCCTTTTACTCCAAATCTTTCAAAGCTTTGCCCAAAAGTCCCACCGGACAGACGATCGAGCAAGAGTAAGAGGAAGAAAAAGAGGTCTAATTCTAAATCCTTCTCATGGTAAATATTTTTTCATGGAATATTAGGGGCCTCAATAACCCAGTGAAACAAAGAGAGTTGAGAAGTCTTGTTTTGTTTTCTCATACTCATATTTTTGCCATAAATGAGACTAGAATCTCTTTTGAAAAAAGCCAACCTATTTTTGAAAAGCTTTTGCCGGGTTGGAAGTTTGTACATAATTACAATCAGGTTAAGTTGGGGCGAATCTGGGTATGTTGGGACCCTTCTTTTGTTGGATTGTCTATAGTAGAAGCAGGAAACCAATGGATCCATTTTAAAGTCTCCTTTATGGAGGAGAAGTTGTCAATGTTTATTTCTTTTGTTTATGGCTTAAATTGCCCGAAAGATAGGGAGGTGCTGTGGGCGTTTTTGAAAACAGTTGCCCCTGCCTGCAGAGAGTCACCTTGGCTGGTTTTAGGGGACTTTAATGGGATTCGGTATCCTTATAAAAAGGTGGGGGGTAGTAAAGATGGGAAGCAGCATATGACAGCTTTAAATGATAGCCTTTTTGATGCGGAACTTGAAGATCTTCGCTATAGTGGTTGTCAATTCACCTGGTCGAATGACCAGATTGGAGTTTCATATATCAAATCCAAGATCGATAGGGCACTTGTAAACGAAATGTGGCTTCAGGTTTTGGGTAATTCAAATGCTAGGTTTAGTCCCCCCGGAATTTCAGATCACTCTCGGATTGAGATTTTTTTGAACTTTGGGGGCCCTAAATCTCGTAAACCTTTCAAGTATTTTGATTTCTGGGCTAGGTACCCTAGCTTCATGCCTATGGTGCAGGAAGTATGGCAGGCTGAGATAAAGGGGTCGGCTATGTACAGAGTGTGTCAAAAACTCAGGCTTTTGAAAGGGAAACTTAAACAGCTTAACCGTGAAACCTTTGGGGATCTGCCCAAGAGGGTCCTAGAAGCTAAATGTCAGCTTGAGGACCTCCAAATGCAGCTGGACTGTTGCCCGAGCGATGTTGAAATTCAGAGGCAAGAAAGGGCAGCATATAGTATGTTTATGGATCTAAAAATCGCCGAGGAAAGTTTCTATAAACAGAAATCTAGAATACAATGGCTTAATTTGGGGAACCAAAATACAAGTTTCTTCCATAAATCTCTAAATATACAAAGAAACAAATCTCGGATTGACACTTTAATCAGAGATAATGGATCGATATGTGAATCTAAAGAAGAGGTTGTAGAAAATATAGTTGAATACTATAAGAAACTGTTTGGTTCAAGGATGTTCCTGAATGACGCTACCCAAGAGGTTATAAATAGTGTTATTAAGAAGAAAATCTCAGTGCAAAATGCTAATTTTATGGGCAGGGAAGTTACTGAGGCTGAAATTAAAGAAGTGTTATGGTCTTTAAAGGCTAACAAAGCCCCAGGTCCAGATGGGTTTTCGGCGGGTTTTTTCAAAGATGCTTGGGAGATGGTAGGAAATGATGTTGTAAATGCTATTAAGAGCTTTTTCGATTCGGGGAGGCTGCTAAAGGAGGTAAATACTACTATTGTAGCTTTGATCCCAAAAGTTCCAAATCCTTCTTCTGTAAAGGATTTTAGGCCCATATCTTGTTGTAATACTTTGTATAAATGTATTACTAAACTCATGGCAAATAGAATCAAAGGGGCTCTGCAGGAGGTAATCTCTCCATTTCAATCTGCTTTTGTTCAAGGCAGACGTATAGCGGACAATATCTTTATCTCACAAGAACTTCTGCGGGATTATCACAAGCAGGATAAGGGTCCTCGTTGCGCTCTCAAAGTCGACATAATGAAAGCGTACGATAATGTTAACTGGGAATTCATGATCATGGTTTTAAAGAGCATGGGTTTCCCCCTCAAAATGATTGATTGGATAAAGGAATGTATTTCATCTCCATCTTTCTCAATTTGTATAAATGGTGAGCTGCACGGGTTCTTCCAAGGGAAGAAGGGGCTTCGCCAAGGAGATCCCCTCTCGCCATACTTATTTGTTATGGCTATGGAAGTACTGTCGGGATTATTGGCAAAGTATACTGAAGAAGGTCCGTTTAATTACCACTGGAGATGTAAAAAGGAAAGAATTGTTCACCTGGCCTTTGCGGATGACCTTATGGTGTTCTCCAGAGCCGAGATCAAGTCTATCATGGTGATAAAAGAGGCTCTAGATATTTTCAATAAGATATCTGGATTGACTCCAAACCCTTCAAAAAGTGATATCTTCTTTTCTGGGGTAGAGAAATCTGTCAAAGAGGAAATCCTACAGGTGATTGGCTTTAGAGAAGGTTCCCTTCCGGTGAAATATTTGGGTGTTCCCCTTATCACGACAAAATTGAGTTATATGGATTGCAAACTCCTCATCGAAAGAATTGTGGCTAGAGTTAAAGGTTGGACTAGCAAATATTTGTCCTTTGCAGGCCGGCTGCAGCTTATTGATTCGGTGCTCTTCTCAATGCAAGTTTTTTGGTCATCCCTTTTTATTCTCCCCAAGCGGGTCTTTAAGGAGGTGGAATCAATTATTAGGGCTTTCCTCTGGAATGGCCCGGAACTTAAATCCTTTGGAGCAAAGGTTGCTTGGTCGGATGTTTGTTATCCCAAGAAGGAAGGGGGGCTGGGTATAAAATCTTTGGTTCTTTGGAATAAAGCTGCAATAGCTAAGCACCTTTGGTTCCTGCTCACAAGGGGTATTAAATCTATATGGTGCATGTGGATTAAATCAAATTTACTCCGGGGTAGATCCTTTTGGGGAATTAAAATTCCAAATCTTGCCTCTTGGTGTTGGCGGAAGATGTTGCAACTCCGACCTATGGTGAAGGAGTATCTAAAATATGAAATTGGAGATGGTGAGGACACCTTTCTATGGTGGAATCTTTGGCATGTATGGGGTAGCATAGCGGAGTATAAAGGGCCCCGTATTATCTATGACTCGGGCCTTGACAAACTGTCAAAGGTTAAATCAATTGTTAATAGAGGGATGTGGAAGTGGCCCTCGGCTGTAACCAGTGACCTGATGGAGATGAGGGAAGCCACAAGTTTTTTTCCAATTGAGGGGAAGAAAGATATTGTTGTCTGGAACATAAATGGGTGCTCTTTCTCTATTAAAGCTATGTGGGAAAAGCTTCGACCACAAGGGGATAGACCTGTTTGGGCAGACCTGATATGGTTTCAACAACATGTTCCATGATACAGTTTTGTCCTTTGGACGGCAGTGAAGGGTAGGCTCTATACGGGGGATAGATTGCAAGTTTTTGGTATGTCTAGGGATCCCAAGTGCAGTCTCTGTTCAGCTGGAAAGGAATCCCATGATCATTTGTTTTTTAATTGCCCCTTTTCAACGAAAATTTGGCTTTGGGCTCTTGATAAATGTAATGTAGATTGGTGGACAGAATCCTGGAGGGGATGGGTATCCTGGTTTAGTGAAAATGCAAAGGGCAAATCCCTCAAATCTTTAGTTTTGAAGTTAGCCCTGTCTTCCTCTGTTTACTTCCTTTGGCAAGAAAGAAATTATCGTATGTTCCAGCATAAGAGCAAATCTGTTGAAGGCCTAGTGAAAGTCATCGAAGCTGCCATTAGGGGGAGATTAGTCATTAAAAGAAGAGTTCCTAGATCCCTGGCTAACGTTGTTATTCAGTCACAATGGGGACTTTCTAAAAATATCTTCGGGAAAGGTCCTATTTTCTTTTAAATTGGGAATATTATTGGTACTCATTTAGTCTCTTGCTGCTTGTGTGTTTTTGTTTTTTTTTTACAGGTCCGTTTGGATCCCAAGGAAGAGAACTCGAAGTGATTGGCACACATAAACCAACCGGTTTTGTGTGTGGGGCATGGCAGCTAGCTTTGTCTTTTGGAGGATGTAGTATGGCTGGTGTGGAGTGGATTTTGCTTCTGGAGCGTTGCCTCCTAGCTGCGGATTTCGCAAATTTCGGATGTAGAGTGATGTTTCCTGTGATTTATTTTGTTTTACCTAGCTATGTTGGGTTGTACATAGCAAACTTTAATTTGTATGTGCCTTCCCCTTACGGCCTGAGTAAGGGGTGCGTGTGTGAGTGTGGGGGTGTGTGTTTTGTAATTTTGGTGGCCTAGGGTCTGAAATGGTTTTGTAGTTCCTCCATATTTCCTTTCGGAAATAGGTCGGGAATCCGAATCTTATTTCTAACTATGCCCTTGTTTTCTTCTGTATGGGTTGCCTTTACATGCAGGGTGATGGAAAATTGTAGAAAATGCTTCAGTTTTGCTGTTGTGCTGCTATGTCGGAATCAAAGGCCTTTCTGACCTGCTTTCCGGATGTGCACCAGTTGGATTGGGTGCAAAGTTTTTGGATATGTTGGATCTTGGCTGTCAGATGCTACTTTTTGGGTTTCGGCTGTGCAGGGCTACTTGCTTCTCTGTTTCGGTTATTACAAGATATGGGGAAGATGCTCATCTCTAGATACTGAATCCAGTGGCCTGGTTCAAGTGTGAGCAGTACCTTTTGCTGTGCATTTTGGCGGTGATCTGGTGCTTGGTGTTTTAAAGGTTTAGTTTTGCTTTTCAGTAATATGATCTGGTTGCCTTTCTTCTGCCAAGGAAAGCCTTCAACTTGGTTCTGTTTCTGCTGGTAGTTTCCGTTTGCAAGTGGATCTGGGTAAAACTGGGAATTATGGTAATTATGTTTTAGTGATGTGTTGTCTAGTGCTTATGTAGTTTTGTGCCCGAAATGTGGGTTGGTTCATCTTGTCTTATGTAATAGGCAAGTTTGGTTGTTTAGGTTTTGTATTGCTGTAAATAGTAGTTTGTTTCCTCCTTGGGTAATTTTTTGTGGGGTTTTTTTTGGGTTGTAAGGCCTGGGGAATGCCCCTTGTATTTTTGTAAGTTTCCCATTTATAAAACATTTAATTACCCAAAAAAAAATGATTTACATGTTTTTCCACTAAATAGGAAGGATTCCTCGCTGAACCTAACATTATTTTCACTTCTACGTTTAAGACATCTTAATCTAAAAAGGATACAAAGACAAGTAGAAGATGGATCTTAAGATTTATTAGAAGTATAGGCACTTCTAGTCTGTGAATCCTATTTGGAGGGTAGGATGACCTGGAGGCCGTTTACGGCCAAGAGACGTAGAGCCAAATAAGTGTTGGAATAGGTTCATTCTAGTTCATGTGGTCGGATGAACAACCAGGCAAGAGGTAGGTAAAACCCCATGATCTAATCGTGGTGGTAAATACTACTTTGGGAGTTCAAGGGACTACTTGTTAAATGTGGTATTACATCCTAGTTAGCTGCACCAAGGATGCCTTGGCATAAAGGTGAAGCGGTAGACAGAAATAGGTTCCTTAAAAAGATGGTAAAGTACATGGTAAGTTATTCGGATTAACCACATTTGTTGTGGGGGTTTGCATTAGAAACAACATGTTTCATTCTGAATTTGGTACCTGCTAAGACATTTAACGATGATCCTATGGAGTTATGGACAAGATGTAAGCTAAGTCTTAAACATATCCGAATATAGGATTAGCTCAGCATACACATTGGTGGGAAATGTAAGTATGGTGGAACCAAAGATAGGAGTTTGTTTTTGTGTAAGGAACCCCAGTGGAGCTAAGGGTAATTTATTTTCTAATCCTAAGAGTCAAGGGGCATTTCTTAATACAAATGCATGATTCTTGGAAAAGGATTATGTAATAAATCACATGCAGTGGTCATAAGTTGTTTTGGGAGAGGTTAGGACTAATAAATTGTACAACCGGATTTTATACCTAATGTACGGAGAGGAACACCACCAATCACGAGTACACTGGAGGGTTCTCATCATAGTGGGAGGGTTGTTCGTCAACACGAGAGGTATATGTTCTTTGAAGTCTCTAGACAAGATCTCGAAAGAACTGGAAACCAAACCCCGGAACTACAATGAGGGACTTCTAGACAATGATGCGGAATTATGGAAAAAGGCTATGAAGTCTTGACAAGTGCATCTATATGATGCAGTCAGATGGGTTCATATCAAAGGGCTAGAAGCACAAGTTGTGCAAGTTTAAGAGATGCATTAATGGACTTAAGCAAGCATCAAGGTCATGGAATGCTCGATTTGACCAGGCGATCAAAATCTTCGGCTTCGATCAGTGTCTTATCAAATATTATGTACTGGGAGCGTGATGGAAACAAGGTAGTGTTTCTAATCATCTATGTTGATGACATACTTCTGATCGGCAACTATGTGGGGTTGTTATCTTTGGAAAATGTATGGTTGTCAAGTCAAGGAATTGGGAGAAGCAGGCCAAATTCTTGGGATCAATCTCTTTCGAGATCGATCAAATAGGATGTTGGGCTTATACCAAGACCGTTACATTGACTTGATCATTGCTCAATTTGACATGGAATATTCCAAGAAAGGATTTCATCTTTTCATATTTGTAATTTCTCTATCTAGGGATCGGTGTCCTATAACATCCCAGGAGATAGAGAGGATGAGATGTATTCCTAGGCGTTTGGAATTCTCATGTATGCCATTTTTTGTATTAGACCGGATGTCTGTTATGCCATGGGCATGATAAGCAGATATGAGTCAGATTCAGAGGTAGAGCAATTTTGATTACGGTCAAGAATATACTTATGTATTTGAAAGGATTGGGGAGTATATGTTGGTGTACCAAGCTAGTTGTTCGATACCCCTCAGGGTATGTAGACTTATTTTTCCAATATTGATAAGGATTCTAGGAATACCACCTCAGGTTATGTGTTTTCTTCGGGAAAACATATTGAGGGATGGTTATGTCTCATCCGGGAGACTGTACAATGTGAAGATATTGTGGTATGCATGGTTACATCTGCGGGTAACCTAGCAGGTTC
>JAULLD010144740.1:0-12151 GCA_035668095.1 Sarracenia minor
ATATAGTGGCCTAATTTAATTTGTTTACATATATTTTATATATCTAGGAAACAAATGAGATAAGGTAAGGATATATCTTGGGAGATTTTTTAGGAATTTTTTCCCACTCTCTCTCCTTGTTTGGCCGGCCCTAGCATGGGTGTAATTAATATATATGTATACATATATATATGTGTGTGTGTGTATTAAATGTATTTTAGGAATGAGATATACATATATATTTCTCCTAAAAATATGTGTGGTAAATATGTATATATAATATATATAGAGAATTAATGGGAACTCATATATGGTTTTTAATATATATAATTATGTATATATAATTCATATAATTATGAAAAATAATATTATTATTATTTTCCATAATTCATTGGAGGCTTATATATATACATAGTTATAGGAAAAAAAAACCTAGCCCACATTTTTCCCCATTGCCGCCGCCCCTAGAGTTCTCTCCCTCTCTCGGTTCTTGAGTTTTGGAGGAGGATTCAAGGTGTGTTGAAGCTTCAAGGCTTGTCTCGGATCGGTGTCCACACACCGGAGGCAAGGACGTGCCAGGGTCATACGTGAGAAGGTCTCGGGGTCGTCTCATTCGTCACGTGGATTTTTATTTGTGATTTTACGACAAATTACTAAGGTATACATTTTGTCCATGCATGTTTAGCACATAAGGATTCATGAAAAATGACCACCGATTCAATTTTAAAAACCTATACCACGCTTCCGTCTTGATTTCCAACACAAACTAGGCAGGATGTAAAGAATAGATAAACTATGAATAAAGTAACATAAGCGAAGCGCATGTTATATAATCATGTTAATGAAGAGTACGTAACAAGATGCTCTTTGATGAGAAATGACATAAAAAAAATTTTTCAAGAGAAACCAAGATTTTCCATTCTTACTGAGAGAACATACCCAACATGTACTACACTTCCACAAGGGAGTACCTAACACGACGGTACCATTTGCGCTCCCATACGTTATGCCATCAACCACCCAACCCGTTACCTATATGCTCCCACCCTACTATTTGTATGCGGCTAATGACGTTAGACCGATTCTTCAATCACGCGCGAAATGTTAGAAAAGGTGTGGAACGACACATGATGGCTCATGACGCAATAGACCCTCCCTCATCACCACACTCTTTAAAAATTTTTCCATAAACCCAAGATTCGATGAAAAATGTCATGACATACTTAATAAATATAAATATGCAAGACATAATACTTAAATATGATGTTATCACTTATTACCAAAACTTACTCTAAATCTACACTTAATCAAACTTCAAATACATACTTAAACCAATCAACTTTTAAACATATAAAATTTATGTTAAACATGTAAGTTAGGGTCCTTGAAAATTCTTATAATCTCAGTATTTTTTTTGCTAGCATGCCATACAATAAGTTCATTTCATGCTAAGTCAAAACATACATGACTATAACTAAAGCAATCTTCTAACAGTAGTAAGTGATAAATTAACTACTGTAATTTAATCATATAAAATAAAATACTAAGGATTAAATTACTCAATTTGGTAGTTATCTTATTTAATATGTTAGGAACAACTGTGTAGATTTAAGCGTTTTCTAAAAATGACTAGAAGGCTCTTGTTTCATCATTTTAAAATTTTGTATCTGATCTGAACCTAAACCACTATTTGGATAGAGTAGTCCACTTCGTTTACAAAAATGGAAAATGGAATCTAGACTTAAGTGTCGATTCTAAAATTTTATGTGGTGATAGATACATGTATTAAGAGGTCATGTGACTTAACCTTACTCAATAATCTATTATACTTTTTTTTTGTGTAAGTTGATTATACTTTATTTATTAGGAAAATAATTTCATAGAGTTTCCAGATTTGACACCCTTTAAAAAAACTATTATATTTTAATCATTTTAAAAGATTTTCGAGTGATCCAAGTTGGGTTAGAAACATAACACATAAATATAACTTTTGGAACTAGTTTCACTCAAAATGGATCTTTGTACATAAAATTGTATTTGGACAAAGTTGCTGGTCTAACAGTGTCATTTTCAATTCTAAAAGTTTTTACAACTTTAGTATAAGATTTTTAGATAAATATTAGCTCACTTTTTTGACCCCATACTTTTTTGGTAGTTTGATATTGATATTAGGAACATCTTTCATACTTTAGGTCAAGCTGGATGAAATTGTTTAGGATGTCATTTTGTCTTAGTTCCAAAACGGGTGCATATTTGCACCATTTTGGTAGAATATGAATATCTCCTATTTCACATATCCAAATGGTTTTATATAAGTTTCAATTGAAAGATAACACCTAAACCTAGATCTGGATATAAAATAGAGCCTTAGAAGATTTTTTGTATAATAAGTTATGATATATTAAAGTGAGCTCTTTTACTATCCAAAAATATGATTTGGTTCAAGAAAGAAAATTTGGTGGTTTAATCCCAAAAAAGGTTACATGCATGGTGGGATTGAGTTATAAAATAATTATAAAAGAAGAATAAATAAGTAAGGGATTACATTCCTACCTTAGAATTATTGGACAAGAAGATGAGGTTACGAGAGTGTGGCTTGATCTCCTTAAGTATGGTCTCCAACACTTAAAATATTTCTAATTGATCTTCCTTTTCTCCCATCTCTCTCTCTCTCTCTCTCTCTCTCTCTCTCTCTCTCTCTTTCTCTTTCCCCCTTTCTTACTTTATATCACTAAGTGTTTAAAAAAAAATGCAGATATGTTTTGAAAGTGGTTTTATGAAAGAACAAGGCTTATATATATAATGTATGGTAGTGGTGTAAATAATGTGTAGCCATTTTTCAATGCATGTTCTTTATGTTTCCCACAAAGTCACAATTGGAATGTGTTTGTATTATGATTGGAATGGCTTCCAAGGGAAAAATAATTAAAGTAAATGTCATAGTAATAGTGTATTAAAAAAAATTCAAAATTTAAACAATACATGTCAAGTCCTCTTCTCAAGATATGACAAAAAAATAAAAATAAGAATTGGGCACATATTAATAGCCAAACAAGGGACACAAGAAGTATGATTTTATTTTATTTTATTATTTTATTTCATACCGCAATTTGGGTTAAATTAAGTCTTTATGTCTAACTATGCTAAATTGGAATAAAGTTGAATATTAATTTATTAAATTATATTTGTTTTATTATATGTCATCTATATTTATTAATTCTAGCTAAGAAATAAGTTATTACAAGTGTTTATTTAATTTTTTGATACTTATTGTCGGGTAGAATGATGATTAGTGTATGCTACAAGATTAATTTTAGTTAATTGGCTTAGCTTTAAGTAATACTTTAATATGTGTAAACTTTAGGGTTTTAATCCTAGTTTTAACTTTATAATTGGAGTTTGAGTTATAATTAATTATATATTTTTTCTCTAAATAAAAATTGACTTAAGAAATTCAGGTTATTACAGCCTACCCCCTTAAAAAAAAAAATTCATCCTCGAAATTGAAGTGATACCTTTCGAATAGTTGAGGGTAGTTGGCAAGCATGCTGTCCTCTCGCTCCTAGGTTGGCACTTCTACCCTTCGGTGCCTTCATAAAATGCGTACGAGTGGGATAGTTTTTCCTCTTAAAATCTTTTCTCATATGTCTGGGATCTCCATTGGTTTTTCTTCGATCATGTCGTCTTTGTCCAATTGGAGTTCTTCCCAATTTAACATGTGAGATGAGTAGGTCGAATACTTTCGGAGTAATGACACATGGAACACGTTGTGTATTTGTGCTAGTTGTGGGGGTTGAGCCAAACAGTAGACGACATCTCCGGTTCTTTGCAGAGTTTTGAATGGATTGATGAACCAAGGGGATAGCTTTCCCTTTTTCCTAAAATGGATCCTCTTCGAGGTTGAATCTTCAAGAACACGTGATCGCCAACTTCAAAAGTTAGAGGTGGTGACCATTTATTGGCATAATTTTTCTGTCGAATTTGAGTGGTAGCAATGTGTTCACATATCGATTGAACCTTCTGAGTTATTTCTTGAACAATTTCTTGTCCTCGAAGACTAGTTTCTCCTATGTCAATCCAATAGATCCGTGAGCGACATGGTCGTCCGTACAGTGCTTCATAAGGAGATATGCCAATGCTAGCTTGATAAATGTTGTTGTAAGTGAATTATACTAGTGGTAGATGTTGTTCCCAATCCCCCTTGAAGTCTAGAACGCACGCCCTTAGCATATCCTCAAGTATCTGGATGGTCCGCTCTGATTGTCCATCGTTCTGAGGGTGAAAGGATGTGCTAAAGCATAACTCAGTTTTCATTTCCTTTTGTAAACTTCCTCAAAAATGCAAAGTGAAACGTAGATCACGATCAGATACGATTGATACTGGTACTTTATGAAGTCGAATGATCTCCCGGATGTATAGTTGGCCTAACGAATCCAGGTCGTTTATGTTCCTCATTGGTAACAAGTGGACACTCTTAGTAAGCCAATCTACCACTACCTAGATAGTGTCATGTCCTTGAGGTGACCTTGGTATGCCGGTTACGTTGTCCATTGTAATGTGCTTCCATTTCCATTTGGGTATCAGTAGGGGTTAAAGTTATTCACCTGATCGTTGGTGCTCGACTTTCAATTGCTGACAAGTGAGACATATCTGGCGACCAATGTAGCGACGTCCTTTTTCATCCCACTCCACCAATATTGACGCTTCAAATCCTTGTACATTTTGTTACCTCCGGGGTGCACTCCGAATCTTGATTGGTGGAAGCTGTTTAGAACTTCGTTTCGTAAAGTGTTAACATCTGGCATATAGATCCTATTTGAGTATCATAAACTTTCATCAGGGTGAACTGCCTAAGGAGTTGGTGTATTGCCAGTTGTATAGGAGGATTTGAGGAAAGTTGTCTCTTGGTCGAATTTTTGAGCTTCAAGAATTTTACAAAGTAGCGAGGGCAAAATTGTGATGGTGATTAAACACGGGTGAGAATCGTTGTCGGAATTTATTCGAAGTTTACTTAGGGCATTTATGATTTTCCACTTCTCAATTGTAAGGTTGGCCACACTCGCGTCGATTTTTCTGCTGGGGGCATCGGCCACAACGTTAGCCTTTCCCAGATGGTAGAATAGAGTAAATTGGTAGTTCTCAAGATACTCCATCCATCTTTTTTACCGCATGTTAACCTCCTTCTAGGTAAAAATATTTTTAAGGCTTTTATAGTCTGTGAAGACTTCAAATTCTTCTCCATATAGTTAGTGCCTCCATTGCTTCAAAGTGAACACCATTGCTGCTAATTCATGGTCATGGGTTCGGTAGTTCCTTTCATGATTCTTCAATTGTCTTAATCCGTATGCCACTACTATGTTATCTTGCATTAGAACACACCCTAAGCCTTCCTTAGAAGCATTACAGTACATAGTATATCCTTTATCTCTCTCTGAAATTATAAGGATCGATACACTTGTCAATCGCGTATGAAGTTCTTGGAATGAGGCCTCACACTCTTTATTCCATAAGAACTTCACTCCCTTCTGCGTCAGTCGTGACATAGGCTTGGCTATATTGGAAAATTTTTTGATGAATCGCTTATAATATCCTGCAAATCCCAGGAAGCTCCTTATCTCATCGTATACCCCATCAGTTCGGCTACGACCAGGGTGTATCGGCTGATGTTACATGCTATATGTACAACTCACTTTATCGTGCTTCTGTAGTGAGCTCATACCAGTAGTCTTAGATAGATCGTTTGATTATCTGTACTTATAGAAGTGCCAACAAAGAGTTTCTTATGGAATTCACTACTTGGTTAGAGAAAGAGATGGAGCACGAAGAAAGACAAGAAGGAAGTTTAATGAGGAGAAGAATTTGAAAAGTCAAAGTTGTGCTTCAATATTTTGTAATTTTAAATCTTTCTTTTTTAGGAAATGACAAGGATTTGCATACCTCACTTGCTTTTGAAAATAAGCTTATATTGGAAAATCTTTTAAGGAGAATTTCTGCTTTTAGTTCGCATGGTTTTCCATTATCGCTCTTTCAGACTTGTTTTGTAATGTGGTTATTTATTAGAAAAACTTTGAAGATCACTTTTACATTGGTCTAGAAAGTTTAAGAGGTTTAGGAGTTTTAAGAGGTTTGAGGCCGAAATTCAAATAGAAGCTGCCTACGCATCCCAAGTAGAGGGAATCCGAACATCATATAGTTTAGGGTAGGGTTTCGCTCAGGTGTTAACACTCTCCTTTCAAATCGCCTTATCTTTTGCCAAGGTTTCCCATTCGGGTTTTCAAACTTATTGGCTACTTTAACTTTTTTCTGGGCTACATTTCGATTTTCAAACCGATGAACTCCTCTTTTATTCTTTTCTTTTCATAGGTGGAACTTTTTGAGATGGTTGGAGTTGGTAGAGATAGAGAAGATATTTCCGTCCACATCCATCAAAATAATTACTCCTCAAGACATCACAATTTTGATGAGATAAGGCCCTACCTAATTAGGCTTGAACTTGCCCCTTGGATCAAAGATAAGGGCCCTAATTTCTTTAAGGACCAAGACACCTTCTTTGAGGTCCCTAGGCCTGATCTTCTTATTAAATTCTTGGGCAACACTTCTCTGGTATTCTTGCACATGAAATAGTTCTCGGAGTCTTCTTTCATTGAATAACATTAATTCTTCAAACATGTCCTCCTGCCAGTCTACTTCGGTGATGTCGCTCTCAGGGAGGGAATTTCTAGTTCTATGGGTAGGACTGCTTCCATCCCATAGACCAAGGCATATGGTGTTGTCCTGGTCGAGGTGTGGATTGAAGTTCAATATCCACTTAATGCAAAAGGCAATTTCTCTTCCTAGTCCCGACTTGTTTCTATCGTCTTTTGCATGATAATCTTCACAGTTTTATCCGTAGCTTCTACGCACTATTTCTTTGTGGTCGGTATGGTGAAGATCTGAAAATGAGAACCATTTAGAGATGATTTCATGTGGGACCTCGTAATCATGTCTTTTGGATGCCTTTGGCGTGATCTTTCCTATTATGTTAGTCCCCCTTATTGAGAATGGCCATGGCCAAGTCATACTGTATAATTGGGATGGTGATATGTGCATTAGGTTACTGTGAACTTGGCACCTTTGGCATCTCCGAACAAATTGGCAATAGTCGATTTCCATCATCATCCAGAAATACCCTTGGCATAGGAACTTTTTTGTTAACATCTAATCGTTCATGTAAGGCCAGCAACCGCCCCCGTTGACTTCTCTCATCAATTTATGCCCCTCTTTTGTGTTGACATAAACCTTGTTAACCCCTAAATAACCTCCCCTAATGAGATTTTAAATATCATGATACCATGGCAAGCCATCATCGATCTTCGAAATTATGGCAATGTAGTCAATGGCCGGTAAGTCACGTTGCTGAATTTCCAAGGTCTCATTCTTATTACGAGTGGTATCTCAATCATTGATGCTAAGGTTGCCAGGGAAAAAAACAAAGTTGTTCTGCAACCTGGGCACGTGAGATAATACCACCTTTTCAAAACATGGGATCCTCCCCTTGAGTTCTTTGTGGTATTGGATCAACGTTCTGTCCTTAACCTTCCATTCTACCTTTTTGTTTTTAGGCCACCAAGGATTAATCCCCTATGACTTCCATTCTCTTGCCCCTCGTTCCATGGTGACTTCTAGTCCAGTGAGGCAAGCCTCGTACTCAGCTTGGTTGTTTGTGACCTAACAGCTTAGTTTGTAAGTTAATGAAATATGAGAATCATTGGGTGTGATCAAGAGTATCCCTATCTTATATCCATATTAGTTTAAGTCTCTGTTAAAATATAAAGTCCATTGTTCTTTCTTGACCTTTAGCCTTTGTTCACCAGGAAGCTCAAATTCTGGCTCATCCCCTCATTCAATAGGATGGCTGGCTAGAAATTTTTCTACCACCCTCCCTTTCACAAACTTCCTTTACATATTACAAATCGAACTCAACTGACATTAGTAACCATCGAGCTAGCTTTCCCATTAATGTTGGTTTTTTTGAATAGATATTGGAGATAATCTGTAACATCCTACCATCGGATATTAAGTAAATCATATAAGAATAACCATAAGAACTCGAAATGAAACCAAAATCCAAGTCCAAAGCTTGGATTTCAAGAAAAACTTCCATATTTTCATATTGATGATTCAACTATTTTGAAAACTCTCTACCAAATTAAATTACACCAAAACACATGTTTTATAGTGTATAAATAATACCCAAAACATGTCCAAGGCCCAAGAATTTAAAATAAAATTCATAATTTGGCACCCACTGGTCCGCTCGAGCAGACCTTGCAATCGCTCGCGGTGACCTAGCGTGGCATATGTTGGAAAAACTACAAAAAATTGGTTAAGTGTTGAGCATCAAGCTTGTTGCTTGTTTTGAGTACCTATCACTAGAATTGCTTAAAAACTCATACAACTATACTAAATTTGCTTAGAAATGCTTTCAAATGTAGAACCCAAATATTGCCTTCAATAAACAAGATGTATAAGTTTAAAAGAAATTGAATCAATGGAAAAACAACATTGTTAGTATATTGGTTGTTCCCGGGTTAAGCACAAAACTATTGTGTCTATACCTTACATTTTGGGTTTGGGTTTTTTGGGTGTTTGTGTCTAGGTCCTCCATCCTGCTCACATTCAGCAAGCCTGCTCCGATCCTTACAAAGTATATGGCACTCATATACACACACCCCTATGTGCATTCATATCATATCATGATTATGGTAGTTTTTATATGTTGCCTTAGAGAATTCATATCTTTCCATGGATTCTAGGCATTGGCGCGTGAAGAGGCTCAAGCACCTTCTAGTGCCCTGGAGCATTCACAGAATACTCGAGCGACATCGAGCAGGAAGTGTTAATTTGTGCCTATCTTGATAAGCCAAGAGTTGAGACATTGAGGCGCCTGATGAGAGCCTGTAGAGGGCTCGAGTGCCCCTGTTAAATGTTTCAAATCCTCATTGACAAGAGTTAGGTTTTCCAGGCGCCAGTAGAGCACCCGAAGAGCGATCCAGCTCAGCGGTGAAACCCTAACGACTCTCATTGGCACGGGTAGAAAAAGTCTACCATATTTAACTGCGCTCAAAGAGCGCTTGTGTGCATTATAGCGCGCTCGAAGAGCGCTCTAGTGCCGCTGTATTTCCTTATATATACACAGCTTAACGACAGCTAGGGTTGAGCCTTTTGGCATTAGAGATCCAGCTAGTTGTCTTCCTTCTCCAACCTCTCTGTAGGCCTCCATTCACCCTTATGCTTCTCCTTTATAGTTGAAGCATGTTTTCTTGGGTGTTATCAAGGTTCTAGTATATCCTCAATGGATTATACTTGTTAATTCCTTGTTCTATCCATTCATCAACCATCATTCCACACACCTTCCTCACTACACACACATCAGGCTGACGGAACTTGGAGCCCTCGTAGACGGGGAGATCGGGAGTGGCTCTCGTGGACACTATGGGATCAAGGAAGGAGTTGCGGCAGCTGCGTCAACAATACCAGAGTTAGGATTCCATGGGATATATGGGTATAAGTCATTATCATGTAGTTGATAACCTTTTTTATTCATAGTAATTTAAGTTGTGTGTTTGGTGCCGTGGTTTTCATCTCGATGATATTTTTTCCTAGGGTTTCCATGTTATATCGTGTGTATTTATTTTTGGATGGTTGTTGTTAGAATATGAATTGTTTTGCTACTATTGCTGATGTCATTCTTAACCCAAAAAATCTTTTTGTAAAGAAAAAAAAATAATCTTTTCAATGAAGTTGAATTAATTTTTTATTCTACTCGCATATAACCTATTCACTCCCCTCTAGGTTATGTTAAGTGGTTCATAGCTATTTTATTAGAGAATAAGGAAAATGAAATAAATAATACTAAATCTGAGCCTTTCCATCAAGAGAGAGAACGGAAAGAGAGTCGTCAGGGTGTTAATCTTGAGTGGCAAAATCCCAAGTGGATCCTCAGAATATTTGATGTTTGTCTCCTGATCTACAATCAACAGAAAGTCACTCTAGCTCTAGTACTCTGAGAATTTGAGAGTTCAAGGGTTTGTAATATTAATCCTGACATATTGGTTATCCGCCTTTCATGCAAATTTATCAAATTTTGTATGCACCAGTGAGCATATCCTTTATCAAGCGTATCAATATCATGCTTAACGTATGCATGTTATTTTTTTGGTATGTTTGCATTATTATTTTCATTTTTGCATGTGTTTTGCTTAATATCGGGTTGGAAGAGAGTTAATTTAAGAGAGTGTCTTAATGAGGGGGAGTTCATTGGAGGCTTGATTTTACATATTTTCATGCGTTGGTATGCCTAATTTCAACACTCAACCTTTATTTGGTGTTTCAAATTCTAGTGCCCTAGCGCCCATAGTGTACTCCTAGAGTGCTCGAGTGCCTGTACGGCTCGCAGAGCTCTCAGGCGCCTGAGTGCATCTCAGCCTATAAAAAGGTCCCAACACTTTTCATTTGCTCATCGCCCTCATTTCTCTCTCTCTCTCTCTCTCTCTCTCTCTCTCTCTCTCCATAACTTCTTTCCTCCACTTCATCCTCTCCCCTCTCTTTTGGCCTTCCCGTCTTCCATTGTTCAGGTTAGCATTATTCGTTGGGTCTAAGATTTTGATTATTGGTGCTTCCTTTCATGATTCTTTCTTATGTCATCAACTTAGGGTTTACGTGCATTGACCCTCTCGCCCCTCTATATGTGGCTTTCACCTTTATCCCTTTCTTTTCGATTTTTTTGTCCTTCTTATATTAGCTATCATTAGCCTCCTTGTCTTGATTACTGTTGGATGAGGTTCTTCCATTGGGACTAAGTCCAGAGGTTGGAAGCGATCCCACCCCTAGGCTTTGAGTGTTTTCCTAATCCAAAGGCCTAGAATGCTTATGCCACCTTTTCCACCTGGAGCATCCTCGTCGATATGAATATACACATTGCCACCATTAGAATGACCAACCTTACCCCTCAATTTAAGCAGCAAGGTTAAATTGGTATTTGTTATGGTCACGATGATGTTCTCGTAAAGATGGTCTGGGAGTTTTACTCAAACGTGATTGCCATCGACCACATAATCTGGTCACTTTCCATCACGATATGGGGCCGCCGCTTGACCTTCTACATTGTGGATATTTTGTATCTATGTGATATCCATCGGGAAGACGCCCCTCAATATTCTGTCACTACGACCATTCATCCCTCTCGTTTTGAGGTATCTTGGAAGCTCTCTGATGGTGCTTTTAGCCATCTCATTGTCCTTTATTCTCACCACTTGGCTCTATATTATCATTCTTGCACAAGATAGTTACATCCATTATTGACCCGACGAGCCATACATCTAACTTTCCTGCATCTCAGGTGGACCTACTATACTCCACCGGCCATGGCTACTTAGTGAGCCCATTGTACCACATCTGGTATGTCATCCAATCCTACTCTCAGTGCCTCTTGGGTACTACTGGGATTCCTTTCAATTCCACCTGCTGACGCCCCTAGTGCTCCGCCCATCATGTTGCCTTTGCACATATCCTCCAACACATGGCTGCCCAGACTCTAAGGCTAGCCTATTATGAGGCTCGATTTGCCTATTACGACCGGATCATAACTGCCTTCCAAGAGCAACTAAACACACTGGCCGTTGTCATGACCGCTCTGTTTGACGGTCTGACCGATATTCGCTGCTAAATTAGCTGAGATTATGCTATTGAGTCCTCATCAGAGCATGATTTATAATTTGTGTTCCATTACTTTTAGCTTGTATATTTCATTTTTATACATTGGGACCAAAATGGGGAATACCTTTTGTAGTAGCAATAGTAGTAGTACAGTTGAGGTCTTTTGTACATTCATTGTATAATGCTGTATGTGCCTCAAACTTCTACTCTTTTGATGAATGGCATGATAATTATTTTTTTTTCTTTATATCTATGGACACCCTAGTTTGACCCTACCGAACCTTAGGTTTCTCCCAAATGGATCCCATGATAAAAATCGAAAATGACTACACTCATGAACATGTTGGGATAATATGCTTAAAAGCCATGCTTTTTGCATTTATTATTCGGGATCTCGGCATATTAATGAGAATTCTATTGAGATGTTATGCATATTAGAATTCATATTCTGTATGATGTATATATGCATTGTCCG
>JAULLD010146931.1:0-12140 GCA_035668095.1 Sarracenia minor
TCTTTATTAACAAAAGAAAATGATGTTTTGAAAAATCAACTTAAAAATTTGAAAGGAAAAAATATTCAAAATGATTTCTCTCATGAACTTGAAAAGAAAGTAGAAGATTATTCAAAAATCATTTACAAGTTCACTAATGGAAAAGAAAATTTTGAAAAACTTTTGGGAATGCAAAGAAGATCTTTAAACAAAGAAGGTATTGGATATAATGGAGAAGTTAAAATAAAATCAAAAAATTATTTTGTGAAAGAATCAAAGAATTTTTCAAACACCTTTTCAAAAATTGTTTATGAAAATGTAACATGTTTTCAATGCAAGAGAAAAGGTCATATTAAATTTGATTGTCCATTGAAGAGAAATAATGGAGTTATTAAGAAGGTTTGGAAAATAAAAGAGACTAATCATGAAGGACCCAAAAAGATTTGGGTACCAAAGAAGACCATTTAAACTGTTTTGTAGGTATCCTAGTCCTCAAAAGAAAAATAGAAGAAGATACAAATTCTGGAGGACAAAGGAAAATACACCAAGGAGAAATGGCTCTGAAAGGGAAAGCCGTGGTCGACCCATGCTAAAATTTCAAAAACTTGGGTGATAGCTATATACAAAGTAAAACGGTTGATGCATGTTTGGTAACATCTTACCTTAAGTATACTATGCTGCTTTGTGCTTAATTTGATAATGTATGAAATAGATTTTCTCATATCATCTCAATTGATTGAAAATAACTTAATTATTATTCTTCTTATTATGAAAATGATCTATTTGCACATGTTTCTAATCAAGAAGAAGGATATAATTTTGAAGCAACCTATGCAATGGGGAGACATTTTTAATTTAATTTATCTTCATTAAAATATTGGGTCTCATGCATGATAGGGATTATTGCATGTATGTTATATATGATCCTTTGCTTGTTATTGAAGTGTGCTTTTCTCCCAGGCCTCAGTCGACCGACTACCATATCAGTCGACTGATACCCAGTTTTCATGCTTCGGTCGACCGACAGTAGCCCCAGTCGACCGACCTGTAGGTTATATTAGTTTTCTGAAATTTTTTTATGAATCTTTTGATGCATCTTTCCCTAGCTCTAATGTTTTCTTGATGATGTAAAAAGGGGGAGAAGATGACGCAAATAGTACTTGGTTGCTGAGAACTTCTTTTTATATATGAAGTCCATGTATTAGTTTTCATGCACTATCTTTGTTTATGAATATTTGTGATGACTTGTTTTTATCTCTTATGGATGATTGTATTCAGTATTAGCATGCTTATCTTTCCATATATCTTTGATTAGAATGTTCTTATATTATGTTTATTGTTCAATTGATATTAGAAATAAAAAGTTGCATATTCTTTTCTTTGATTGGCATATAGTTTTTCATTAAGTCATAAAACCTTATTGGAAATCTCACATATTCTGTTTGTTTGCTTCTTGCTTAAGGCTTATTTTTTCATCAAACTCGTATATGCTCAAACTGAGAAACCCTTCATGATATATGCTCCAGGTGCTTGTTGTTGAATCTTTTCTGGTATGAAAATATATATGTTAATACATCATGATAAAATTGGATCAATTTTTTTTAAAAAAAATATATGAATTTTGTGTTTGCTATGTGCCTAAATGTTTTCAATCAAGCATTTATCATTGGCATCATATTTTAGAAATTATGATTGATTTTTTTTTGGGAATTAATTGTAACATAAAAGAAAAGAAAATGTACGTGTTTACAAGGGGCATCCCCCAGGACATACAATGCTAATCAAAAGAAACCAAAAAAAACAACTATAACGCCCATCAAAACTAAGGAAACAAAAAAACAAACAAAGCTAGAAAGCCTGTTTTTGGACTTGCTCCTGGTAGTTGAGACTGCTCCCAAAAGCTAGACCCAAATTGCTCCCACCAAGATAGACAGCAGCAGAACCGAAACAGGAACTGATCCGAAAACAACCACCCAAGGACAACAAAAACCGAGCTCCATAGAGGGATCTGATCACCATACGAGTAGCCAGGATGGATCAAAGAGCACCACTGGAGAACAGCGACAGCAAGATAAGTTGCAAAGCAACCGGCCCAAAAGATAAGTTGCAAAGCAACCGGCCCAAAGGATAGCAAAGCAACAGGCAATAATCAAAAGAAACCACAAGGAGATAAATCCATCCTCTTGAGCGGAGACACCAAAGAACCAAGAAGGCAATTTTGCAAGCTCCTTTGAGGCAAAGCAACAAAAGAAAAGGCAACTGCACCTGGAAACCAGAGCAAGAAAACAAAACATAATAATTGCTATGAACACCCCTACATAGCTAGGGAGAGAGGTGCAGCTCCCTACAGCGCAGCAGCAAGGCCCAAACCATCAGTCAACAAAATCGAGCCTTCTTCCTCCTAGGAGGCTTTAGCCAGCATGATCTGAAAGAGAAAACCATAAGAAAGAAAAGAAAGGAGAAAAAAGGGAGAGGAGGAGAGGGGAACAGGGGAAAGATAGGACAGGGGAGGGGAGAAAACAAACAAAAAGGCAGAAGAAAAAAGAAAAACAGAAGAGAAAAGGGAAAAAAGAAAAGAAGAAAAAGAAAAAAAAAACAAGGAACAAGGAAAAAAACCGAGGGATATCCTCAGTCACACTCCCTGAACCGGACAGAAAATATCATCAGAAAGCTCCCACTAGGCTGAAGCCGTGATATTCCTTTGGGTTTTGGGAAAACCCCGCCTCGACCCAATTCTCATATTAACCGACTTAATCACTTCTGAAAGAACCCTGAACTTGCTGCTAGAGAGGCTCCTAAATTTCCTGCTGTTCCTTTCACGCCATATGAAATAGACGGTCGCTGAGAAAGCCAATTTAATAATCATAGCATTCAGAGAATCACCCCCTGCATGATCCCCAATCCATCTCAGCCACCCTTCTAGGGTCCCTTCCCGATGCACCAGGTTGCTCCTATCCAAGACTCTCTCCCAAATAAAGCCGGAGAAAGGGCAAGCAAAGAATAAGTGGTTATGGGACTCGATCGCTCCTGAACATAGACTGCACTTAGGATCCCCTTCCAAGTTAAAAGATTGAAGCCTATCTCCAGTAGAAAGCCTGCCTCTGATAGCTAGCCACAGAATAAAGCTGAATCTCGGAATGTTGGATTTAAGCCACACCACTTTAGTCCACGTGGGCCTAGGCTTGTGGGGCCGAAGCACATCAAAAGCTAATTTTATCGAGAATTTATCTTCCGTGGGCAGCCAGATAATCTTATCTTCTGAATCCTCTCTAGGGAGGAAATCAACCGCGTCTTTCATCTCGATAAGGTCAACTGATAGGGCAGAAGGCCACTTCCAAAGCCGCTTATCTACCGCAGCACTTACCCGGGCTGACTTATTAAGGCCCGAATCGTAGATAATTCTGGAGCCCTTAGCCTGAACAATAGGCCCCCAAGGGTGCCAAGGGTCGTTCCACATGAAAGTAGCATCCCCGTTCCCAATAATGTGCCGACTAAGGGGCAAACAATAGGTCTAAGTTGTAATATCTTTCTCCAACACCACGAGGCCAATTGCGGAATTTTAACTTCCCAAAAGGATTTCCCTCTGAGGATATAAGACTTAATCCACATGCACCAAAGGGAAATGTCACCACCTGTTAGAAGAAACCAAACGTGCTTAGCCACAGCCGCCTTGTTCCATATACTAAGGGGTTTGATTCCCAGACCGCCTTCCCTCTTAGGTAAACAAACATCATCCCACGCCACTTTTGATCCTGTAGCCTTCAAATCCGGGCCACTCCAGAGAAAACCCCTCAACAGTTTTTCGACCTCCTTAAAAACCTTCTTAGGGAGAATGAACAGGGAAGCCCAGTAAACTTGCATGGAAAAAAGGATAGAACCAATGAGTTGGAGTCTACCCGCATAAGAAAGGAACTTACTAGTCCAAACTTTGATGCGATTAGCAATTTTGTCAATCAAAGGCTTACATTCTTTAAAGGAGAGCTTAGTCGTAATGAGCGGAACCCCCAAGTACCTGACCGGAAGAGTTCCCTCCCTATACCCCAATATACCAAGGATCCTTCCTTTAAGCTCTTGGCCCACTCCGGAGAAGTAAACATCGCTTTTGGGAGGGCTAGGGGACAGCCCGGACACTCTCTGGAAAGCATCAAGGGCATCTCTAATAATCTGGACCGACATAATATCTGCATTTGAAAAAATCATCAGGTCATCCGCGAAACACAAGTGGACAACGTTATTTTTTTTACATCTCCAATGATACTTAAACTCCCTTTCAGAAGTGAAGTTATGGATGATGCCCGAGAGGACCTCCATAGCCATGACGAACAGGTAAGGAGAGATTGGATCCCCTTGCCGAAGGCCCTTCCTGCCTTTGAAATACCCATGTAAGCTCCCATTAATGCTAACAGAGTAGCTAGGCGAAGTCATACACTCTTCAATCCATCTAACCATACATGGAGGAAAACCCATACATCGAATAGTTGCATTAACAAAATCCCACCGAACATTATCGTACGCCTTCATAATATCCACCTTAAGGGCGCATCTAGGATCTTTAGACTGTTTATGGTAATCACGAAGGAGTTCTTGAGAGAGAAAGATATTGTCCGCAATCCTACGCCCCTTCACAAAGGCGGATTGGGCAGGAGAGATAACTTCATGTAAGCAATCCTTTATCCTGTTCGCAATAATTTTGGAAATGCATTTATAAATGGAGTTACAACAGGATATCGGCCTGTACTCTTTGATAGAGGTAGGATTGGGCACCTTGGGAATGAGAGCTATGATAGTCGAATTAACTTCTTTGAGTAAATGCCCCGACGCGAAAAAACATCTAACAGCATTAACCACATCTTTCCCAACTATATCCCAAGCCGCTTTAAAAAAACCTGCAGAATACCCATCCGGACCCGGAGCTTTATTAACCGGGAGAGACCACATGACCCTCCGAACCTCTTCCTCCGACACTTCACGGCTCATGTTATCCACACTATGTTGGGACAATCGGCGGTGGACTGCTTTCCTGACATCTTCATAATCGACTTTACTATCATACGCGGCAGAGCCCAAAAGACCTGTATAGTACTCAATAATATGATTGGCAACTTCATCTTTATCAGCACAAATAGAACCATCATCTTTAGAAATAGACATAATCCGGCTATGGTTCCTCTTGTAGTTAATCGAATTAAAAAAGAACTTAGAATTCTGATCACCAAGATTCAGCCACTGTACCCGGGATTTTTGTTTAAGAAAACTTTCCTCAGCATTTGAGAGGTCCGCAAGGCCTTGAAATGCTACTTTACCTTGGAGCTGAAGATCAGTGTTCAAAGGATCAAGATCTAGTTGTTCCTGAATGCCTTCCAGCCGGATTTTCTGGTTCTGCACTTTGTTTGAAATGTCCTCAAACAAGTCTTTGTTAAATTTCTTTAACAGGGCCTTCAACCGCTTTAGCTTTTGACACACCACAAACATCTCAGACCCTCTATACTGGGTAGCCCAGGCTTCCTGAACTAAAGGTAGGAATTTCGGGCTGGTAATCCAAAAGTCGAAGAATTTGAAAGGCTTCTTAGCAGTAACCTTTCCAAAGTCGATCCAAACCTCAATTCTAGCATGGTCGGAGACCCTAGGGGGGCAAAAGATAGCATTAGATTGGGAGAAATCACGAGTCCAGGCTGAATTAACAAGGGCTCTGTCAATTTTTGACTGAATACACGCAGCCCCAAGCTGATGGTTGGACCAAGTATACTGGAAACCGCTATATTTCAGATCATCAAGCTCGGCTTTGAATAGGCAATTGTTGAAATCCTCCATACTAGAGGGCCAATTTAGGTTACCCCCAACCCTCTCATACGAAAACCTTACAGCATTAAAATCCCCAATAATAAGCCAAGGAACATCCTTAATGCAGCTAGCAAGGGACACCAGCTTCCTCCACAAAAGGACCCTTTCTTGAGGGGTATTTAAACCATAAACAAAAGTAGCTTTAAATGAGATGTTTTCTTCCTTAACAAAAAGGTTACAGTGGACCCATTGGTCCCCTACATCCAAAACCTGAACATCCACAAAATTGGGATCCCAACAGACCCAGATCCGGCCCAGAGTACCAAAACTATAATTATTTATCATATTCCACCCCGGGAGAATTTTTTCAAAAATGGGCTTGGAATTAATTTCTTTAACTCTAGTCTCATTAAGAGCAAAAACATAGGCCTCGGATTTAGCAAAAATGGTCCGGATTTCACGTTGTTTCAAAAAACTGTTGAGACCACGGATGTTCCAAGAAAAGATTTTAAACATAAAACTAGTAGGAGTGAGGAGACCTCTTTTTCTTCTTCTTCTTCTTACGGCTAGAGCTAGGATTAGCCGCAGGAGTGTGGACCTTTGGAGGCGGGTCAGGTTCTTTTTCTTCAACAGGGATGAGAGGTTCTTCCAGAGTCCCTAGACCCTCCATCTGAGAAAGCCCCCCAGCACTGCCTGATTGGCTTCTGGTCAACGGAGTTCGCGGCTGGCTGGTGCTTTCCTTCTCAATTCTTACTTTATCTGGGGCAACCGTTTCATGCTCAGCAAAGGTTTCAGACTGCAGGTCCTTCTCTTCAGGATCCAGAGGGGCTTCAGCCTCCACTTGATGCTCAGAGGAGAAAGGGGGGGCTGCAGCATCTTTGCCCTTCCCCACTGTTGTCCATTCAGAGTCATCCACTGGCTTCGGTTGATTTTTACATCGCTTCGTATCATGGCCAAAGGCCTGACAGAAGGAGCAGATAGGCGGGAGACCCTGGTATTCCACTCTAACGTGGCACAATTCCTCTTCGCATTTGAAAGTAACAGAGCTGGGCAACGGGCTAGACGCCTCCACTTCTATGCATACACGAGCATAAGAGATGCGCTGTTTAAATTCCGTGGCATGATCAAGATATAGAGGGTTACCAATGATACTGGCAATTCTACTGAGGCAAGCAGTGTTCCAAAACTCCAGGGGGAGGTCGTATATCTTTACCCAAACGGGGATCTTAGTCAAAGTATCTTTAGTAAATTTGAACCTTTTCCGCCAACGTTGGAGAATCAACAACTTCCCAGAAAAATGCCAGGGTCCCCGATCTAAAATAGCCTCCATAGCCTCGACATCCTTGAATTTAAAAATAAAGAACCCCCTTCCTGTTCCCAAAACCTCAGTCAATCCCTCTTGGCCCCACAGGGTTCGGGCAGTGGCTCTGACCAGGCCGAAAGCTTGCGGGGAGTCAAGAAAATATCCCACAAGGCTGTCCTCCCATAACCCCTCATCCGTGAGCTCGCTGTCAATCTCCATAATCGAGTCTTTTTCCAAGTCCACAAAAGAAAGATTTGATCCTCTCGGCTTCTTTGCAGAGACCAGAGAAGCCCAAGATTTTGGTTGGGGCATTTCCCCGAGCATATGGTGGGCTTGCTGGTTCGTCTTCGTTCTCGGGTGCTCCTCTGCAGCGGCGACTGGATGATCTCCTCTGAAAGGGATTCTTCCTCCTCCTCTAGCCCCTCCTCTAGCAGGTCCGAACCCTTGCCCTCTGCTCGCAACAGCTCTCGGAATAAAAGATGGGAGAGCTTCACCTGGGATACCTACTTTGGCTTTCCCCTTATCTTTGTAGGCTTTGGTCATCTCCACACGTTGGATCGTCTGCTTTGCCATAGCTATATCATGATAAGCTAATCTGATAGTTAGCTGATCATTTCCAATCTCCTCTTCCCCCTCAGATACTTCGTCAATCACCGGTTCCTTGTCGCTGACCTCGTATCCCCTAGCGGTGTCCACTAAAGCCGAAATTACTTCGCGCCGCCCCGAGCTTAGGGGGCTCACTCCCCTAGAATCACGATCAATGGCCCCACGAACTACATTTGGAAACCGATTGTCAAAAGAGGAGGCTTCCACTTCGTCATCAAGAGGCTGAGGCTGCGTCAGAGACGGAGCTCCCTTACTCACTGGACTATCTCCTATAGGAAGGACCTTAGAGGGATCAATCGCTCCAGGCCTTCTATTCGAATCAACTCCCTGAGGAACCGGGGGGAAGTTATCAACAGAAACCCTAAAGCAGGGGTTCGAAACACCAGACATGTGAATCGGACGAGAAGCCATAGATCGCTTCGCGACGAAAAGCTAAGGATGGGCCCTAGTTTCGCACACACAATCGCACCCGGAAAAACACACACACGCGCCCATTTTTTACAACCAGTGTTTGGATTTTTCAATTTCACTATCATTGGCGCTGTAAAAAAGATAAAATTGTGCACTTATCTTTCGCGGACGACCTCATGGTGTTTGCGAGAGCTGAGTTGTCTTCGGTCCGCATTATCAAAAAGGTGTTGGAGGAGTTCTATGAAATCTCGGGTCTATCTCCTAGTCCGGCAAAAAGTGACATATTTTTCTCCGGTATTGAGGAGTCGAAGAAAGCTGAAATTCTTCAAGTGTTAGGCTATAGAGAAGGTACCCTTCCGGTCCGTTACTTGGGGGTTCCCCTTATTGCCACAAAATTGAGCTACAAGGAGTGTAGACCTTTAATTGATCGTATTGCGGCTAGAGTCAAAGTGTGGACGAGTAAGTGGTTATCTTTTGCTGGTAGATTACAGTTAATGGATTCCATTCTATTTTCCATGCAAGTTTATTGGTCTTCCCTTTTCATTCTCCCGAAAAGGGTTTTCAAAGAGGTGGAGGCTATTATGAGGAAATTTCTTTGGAGTGGGCCAGATCTAAAGGCCTCGGGTGCAAAGGTAGCTTGGGAAGACATATGCTACCCAAAGAAAGAGGGAGGTTTGGGCATCAAGGCGTTGGTTCGATGGAATAAAGCGGCAGTAGCTAAACATGTTTGGTTTTTGTTAACCGGGGGAGAAAATTCAGTTTGGTGTATGTGGGTGAAGTCGAACTTATTAAGGGGGAGATCCTTTTGGGGTGTTAAGCCTCCTCAAGCGTCGTCATGGTGTTGGAGGAAACTTCTCCAACTTAGGCCAATTATTAAAAAATGTATAAGATATGAAATCGGGGATGGCGAAGATACATTCTTATGGTGGGATCCTTGGCACCCTTGGGGTAGCATAGTGGAGTCTAAGGGAAAGCGTATAATTTATGATGCAGGTCTGGGTTCCTTGGTTAAAGTTAAGGCGTTGATTGAAGGAAACTCATGGAAATGGCCCCCAGTGTACACAGGGGACCTGATGGAGATGCAAGCCTTAACTAATTTTTCACCAAATGTTGAGAGGAAGGATTCGGTTGTATGGATCCCAAGTGGAAATAAATTTTCCATTGGATCCTTTTGGAAGGAAATCAGGCCGTGTAAAGAGGAATGGAAATGGTTTGATATTGTCTGGTTTAAGGGCCATATTCCTCGTTTCAGCTTTATTCTTTGGGTGGCAATTAGAGGGAAGTTATACACGGGGGACAGGTTGAGCCTGTTTGGTTTACCAGGGGACCTATCTTGCACCTTTTGTGATACTGTGGTGGAATCCCACAGTCACCTATTCTTTGGCTGCCCTTTCTCTTCACAAGTTTGGACTAGCTTACTCAGGAAATGTAATATTGACCATTGGGAACACTCGTGGGAAAATTGGTGTATTTGGATGGGAGATTATGCAAGTAGAGCGCCTTTTGCTGCTCTGTTAATCAAATGCGTTTTCTCCATTTCTGTCTATTTTATTTGGAAAGAAAGGAACAGCAGGAAGTTTCGGGGCCAAGGCATGGCAAGTTCGGCTCTCTTGAAAAGCATCGAGGGTGCAGTTAGAGATAGTTTGGTTACCAGTAGGGGTGTTGCAAATATTGCCGAAAATCATTTTATTCAACAAACCTGGGGGCTTCCGTCTCTTATTTTTGGGAAGGACCTTGAACCTTTTTAATTTACTTACTTGCTTATAAATAGATGTATAATTTGTGTCTAATATTTCTCTCTTGTAGGCCTGTTTGGAAGCCTGCTCCGAGGAGGAAAAGAGGTCGCAGATGGTGATTTCTGGGCTGTTAGCCAAGGAGCTGCTGGTTGGTGGCTGCGAGCTAGTTGTTGCATGGTTTCACTATATATTATGTTTTTATTTTGCCTAGCTATGCTGGGATGTGCATAGCAACGTTTTGTGCCTTCCCTTACGGCCTTTTGTAAGGGACGGGTGTGTGTGTGGTATGCTTGGTTTTTATGTTTGTTGCTAAGGATTCTCCTCCCATGTTAAATCTTTAAGATCCTATATGGTTTGGGAATCCCCTCCTTTGCAGCCAGGCTTTGAAAATGCTGGACTTTCGGGTTTAGTGATTTTCTGGTCCAGTGCATTTCTCTTATATGGTTTATATCTTTTGTTGTTTTTTTTGTGTTTTCCGGTAACAGTTGGGGGTATCTCAACCTAGCTGAAGGTGTTTCCTTTTGGATGTAGTATTACAAGTTTTTGAAGTGTCATGTGCCTGTTTTCGCGGAAAGATTGAGGAGGATGATGCAGCTTGCTATTGCTTTTCCGTTGTAGTCAAGTAGCTCCAGCTCTAGAAGCTTATTGAATGGCACCTGCGTATTCTCTTCAGCTGAGAAGATGGAGAAGACTACTTACTGCTGGGGGCTCTATATTTCAGTTGGTAGTAGGTTTTCTCTGCTTTATTTGGTTTTTGTAATGTTGGTTCTAGCTTCGTGTCTGACTGGTGCGGTAGGAATAGGTTTGCTTGGTTTTGTTTGCTAAATTGCAGTGGTTATTTTGTTCTGGGTTGTGGTTTTCTTTGGGTTGTAAGACCTGGGGAATGCCCCTTGTAAATGTGTAATTTTTTCTCTTTTTTATACATACTTACCTTACCCAAAAAAAAAACATCATACAAGATCAGGGACAGCTCCGAAGCAGCAGCAGCACCCTTAACAAAATCTAGCACTACTGCACACCAGATAGGCATCCCCAAGACAGCACAAACAGCAGCTGAGCTTCACTGAGGACCCTCCGACATAGCTGCAAAGGCCAAACAGACCAGCCAAACAAATAGCAAACAAAAATACCAAACAAACAGCCAACTAAACAGCAAACTACCAAATCAGGAACCACAAAACCATGCTTATCAAAAAACCAAAGTTCAAGGACTATCTGAATAGGATCCAAAAGATAGCACTTGCACTTTGTTACTACAAACACCTACAGGATATTTGAGGAAGAAAAACAAACACACACACACATCCCCTACAAAAGCCGTAAGGGGTAGGCATCAAACGTAACTTGCTTTGAACAACCCTCATAGCTAGGCAAAACACAAAAACTAAACCTGGGCGGCAGACCGCAGGCTCCCCAAGCAATACCCTGCAGCAGACTAAACAAATCTTGATTTCTTGTGCTTGGGCTTCGCGAACCAGTAGGACCTAATCATGAGATCAAACATATCAGTTATAATCATAAAAAGTAGCAAAGGAAATAGGGGAAACATAGCAAACAGATGCAGATAACAGAAAAGAAGAACAAAGAGAAGAGAAAAATTCTCCACGCGCTATTTATTATGCGAGTAGGTCTTGTTGATGGTTCAGTTCTTTGGAAGCTGAGCCTATATTTTACCGCCTTAATCCTGTTTGGGTGGGACTCACGTCTGATTGAAATTTTGGTGCCTTCCAGGTGTAAGGGTTTACTTACTTTTGTGGAAGCCAGTGTTTAAGGGACCTGCCTCTTTTTTGTTGTGTGGGACCCATCTATCCACCAAATGTAATTATTGTGGGCTCATAGTGGGCTCCTGCTGGATTTTGTGGGCTTCATTGTATAGATTTTTTGGGATCCAGCTGGTTTAGTTTTATCCATTTTGGGGCCGTGGCAGTGGTTTGGCTAGCTCCTTTGGATATTGGTTGTTGGGAGATTCCAACATCCATTTGGCGCTTGATTTTAAGTTTATTGAAGATAATTGCTCTTGAATAATTTTGCAGATTAATTGGAATTTTGGGGTAGGAAAGAAAAGTTTTGATGGGGTTTAGAGGGTTTCAGGTTATGCTAACGGTTTGCTTCACTTGATTCGATGGTAGAGTTTCTTGAGGATGGTCTAGAGTGCTCTTCCTGAATTCTCCGGATCGAGCTGGAGTTTCTAGGGCTGATCTGTTTGGGTAGCGTTGGCTTGCTAGGAGGCCATCTACCCCTGCTCTCTGTCTCCTGATGATCCCTATTTCTTCTTGGTGCCTCCTCTTTTGGAGTTTGAGCCTTGTGGTGGTGATCCTCAGTCG
>JAULLD010148029.1:0-12137 GCA_035668095.1 Sarracenia minor
TTCCTAAAAATACTTGGAGATATATATACTAAATATAAGAGGATAAAACCTAACCATAGCCTCCATACTACATGCCGCCGCCCCTTCTCTCTCTCTCCCTCTCTTGTTCTTCATGTTTTGGAAGAGAGATTCAGTGTGTTTGAAGCCAAGAAGATTCATCTCGGATCGGTACCCACACACCGGAGGTGAATACGTGCGCGGGTCATAACGCGCGACGTGGATTTTTGGTAGTGGTTTTCGACAACCACACGCAAGTATGATTTCTGTCCCACATAGATTAGCATGTAAAGTTTCATGAAAAAGAACCGTAACTTGACTTTTCTATCAAAACGCTTCCGAATCTTACAAAAACTCCAACAACGTTAAACTTAGCCCTGTCTTGGAGGGAACCCAGAATTATTCAAAATGATGAAGGATATTTCACCAATGAGGACATTGCTGTGTTTAAGTTTGGGGGAGTGAAAAGGCAACAAATCTCGAAAAACTTTCGAATTTTTCGGTCTGAAGACCTTAAACTACTCTCTTAAGTTGAGTTTTCATCTTCACATGCTGAGGTTAAATGGATCGTGTGCCCAGTTCCGGTCAGCAAGAACTGTGTCAAGGTAGAAGTCCCAATGCCTTGAAAAGTAGAGCAAAGAGACTAGGATTCTATAGATGTTGACTTAAAGAAAGCTGTTGCGGGCTAGTAGACCACTACAACACACGTTTCAAAGTGTATTACTGTTCCATAGGTAAACATATCTCCAAGGTGGTTAAGAGAGGGATGAGTAAGGCCATTGGATGGGTTGAGACTCCTCTTAATGACCTTGATGACACATCCAGCCATAATGCCTTGAGCTAACGGCCTAATCAATCCAAAGATCGGATTGAGGATGTACTACAAGGAATCCAACTCCTAGGACTCCGAGTATAAAAGACCACGCTTCTATCATGTCTAAAGTAACGTGATCATCAGTGTGGATATGTCTGGTGTCCGCACTAAAGCCGTTTGTTCTAGTAGCTGTTTTGGGGCAACCGAGTCTTAGAAGCTGCTTACATTTCGAGTCCAATTCTGTGAAATGATTAACTTTAAGCTAGTATTTTTTCACATAAAAAGAAAAAAAAACCACTCGGATGGTAAAACCCTAGAGTCCGGACGATATAGAATCCCAACTATCACCAAACATATCAACCGTATAGTCAGACCAAATGTCACCGTTCGGACTCCCCTTCAACAATGTCTGGACGGAATACCAAAGGAGGCAGTACATAATCGCCCCCTGGTACCACCATTCGGACTCCCAATTACTGTCCGGAAGGAATTTCAAATGTCATATATATTTACGACGCGCCATGATGGCGTCGGCACCTCGAAAAGACGTGAGGGTTCAATCATAAAAAAATAGTCCGAAAGGGACAATACCGTCCAGACTATGCATTCACCGTCCTGACCCCCGTCGGGACGGTAACTGTTAGAGTCGGCACAGCGGAGTTTTAAAATTGACGATGACATGACCGTAAAAAATGTCTCATCGCATTTTTCATGAAAAAGCAAGAACAATTATAATATTAATGCAATATTACCTTGTAGAAACTTGTATTAAAGTTTCTAACACTCGTATCACGAGTTGAGACGACCCGGCGATCTTCTCATTATGACCTGGTGCATGTCTCGATTCAGGCGTGTGGGCACCAATCCGAATCAAGTCTTTAGGCTTCGAACAAACTTTGAATCTCTCCCAAAAATTGAACAAAAATCACCAAGAGGGGAGAATGAGGCGGCGGCTTATGTGGTGTGTATGAGAGAATTATATTTCTCTCTTTTTAATATCTTGTATTTTTCTCCTATTCAAAATTAAGAGATATATATATATATCTAAATATATCACCCTCCTATTTACATAAAAAATACAATTATATAGGAAATACACCTTCCCTAGGGCCGATCACATTAGAGAGAGGAGAGAATTTGTTTTTTTTCTAGTTTCAAATATCACAATATATTAAAAATATCCCAAATGTACATATCCTTGCAATGCATGCAATATATAATATACACCTGACAAAATTAATTCATTTTCTCATACAATATGGTCGGCCAGCTAGAGAATTTCCAAACTTGGCACTTTGCCAATTATGCCCCCGGTTATTTAATTTAATACCCCGAATGTCCCGGTGAGAAATTCCACAATCGAATTAAATTAAATAAGAACCGAAGCCAACTAAAATCCCGTGCGAATAAATGGGCTACGTGAGGGATCACAAGGAAGTATAGGACTCGGGCTAACCGTACGAGAAAACCGGATATCCATAACTCAACCCCCGAGCTAGATCTATTCTCGCACGAACCAGGACTTATTCCATTAAAGGCCCTAACTGAACTCCCGGCCCTAACTCGAATTATGTCTCGAGTTTCCAATTATCACTTGCACTAAAATCTCCCCATGTTTACAGTATGGATTCCCGATAATCAAATTAGGTTATTGACATCCCGGTTTTGTTATCCTCTTATCCTCGCAACCTCGTCACTTATCCTTTTGATATGTCAGATCAAAAGATCCACTTGCGAGATTCTGTCATAGTCAAACCTCTAAGCCAAGCACACGAGAGGGAACTCCTCAACCTAATTTGAATGTGATTTTCGTCAGTTGATTATCAATCATCGAACAAATAATGACAGTACCCAACCCACCGGTCATATTGATCTCAATATCGAAATCTCGGCCATTGGTGACTCAAAGCATTGCACATTATCTGAACATGATTCGATCAATCACGTTGGGATTAAGAGTTCATGCAATACATGATAATATAGGATGCGGATCAATTCGTATAGTTAGTATAGAACTGATCATCCTATTAATCCCGCTCAATACACTCCAAGTGTACTAACACATCGAGCTCAAACATCGAATTCCTAAACCTGAATTCGATCCGTTTGACCCAGCCAAGATCAGCTAATATAATGATGTGCTACAATCGTACCAATGGATTACCCGGGTCCATTGCGATTGTGAGCCTACCTATATTCTCAGTAAGAACCTTTGGCCCAATCTTCCACGCTTCATGCGACGAGTTAAATACTGGACAAAATATACATACTATGCATTCATACATCATACACATAATAAATATGAAACAATAAATGCAATAACCTCTCAAATGTTTTCTCATTAGTATACCAGGGATCAATGATAATAAAATACATAAAAGCATGACTTTTAAGTATACTACCCTAGCAATCTCCCACTTATACTCAAAGCCATGCAGATACACATTTGACACCCAACCCTTCTATATGATTGTCAAAGACCTTCTGAGACAACGCCTTTGTAAAAGGATCCGCTTGGTTCTCCGTAAATGCAATCTTAGAAATGACCACGTCTCCCTTCTACATGATCTCCCGGATGAGATGATACGTCCTCTTTATGTGCTTCCCCCTATTGTGAACTCTAGATTCCTTCGAGTTTGCAACCGCTCCACTGTTATCACAATAGAGTACAATGGGCGACTACACTGAAGGTACCACATCCAAGCCTAATAACAAGTTCCTGAGCCACACTGTCTCCTTAGCTGCATCTGAAGCTGCAACATATTCGGCCTCCATGGTAGAGTCAGCAATACAAGACCGCTTGACGCTCCTCCAATTGATGGCTCCTCCTCAAAAGGTAAACACATAGCCCAAGGTGGACCTCCTAGAATCTCTATCTACCTGGAAATCTGAGTCAGTGTACCCTAAGGGTACAAGACTATCTGTCTGGTACACCAACATATACTCCCTACTCCTTTTTTAGGTACTTGAGTATATTCTTGACCGTAGTCCAATGCTCTTCCCCTGAATTAGACTGATATATGCTTACCATGCCAATGACAAAATAGATGTCGGGTCTAGTGCAGAGCATGGCATACATGAGACTCCCTACTGCTGAAACATAAGGGATACCTCTCATCCTCTCTATCTCCTCGGGCGTCTTGGGACACTGATCCCTAGATAGAGTAATTCCATGTCTAAAAGGAAGAAATCCTTTCTTTGAATTTCCCATGCCAAAACAAGAAATAATCAAGTCAATGTAATGGGTGTGGGATAAGCCCAACATCCTACGTGATCGATCTCGTAAGAGGTTGATCCCAAGGATTTGGTACACTTCTCACAAGTCCTTCATGTCAAATTGACTGGACAACCATACCTTTACCGATAATAACAACCCCACATCGTTGCCAATTAGAAGTATGTCATCAATATAGATGACTAGAAACACTACCTTGCTTTCATCACGCTTCCAATACACACAATATTCGATAGGACGTTGATCAAAGACGAAGTTTTTGATCGCCTGGTCAAATCGAGTATTCCAAGACCTCGATACTTGCTTAAGTCCATAAATGGATCTCTTAAGCTTGCACAACATGTACTCCTGGCCCTTTACTATGAACCCGTTTGGCTACATCATATAGATGCTCTCATTAAGACTTTCATTAAGGAGAGCTGTCTTGACGTCCATCTGCCAACTCTCATAGTCGAGATTCGCAGCAATGTATAAAAGAATCCGAATGGACTTAAGCATGGCTACCATCGAGTAGGTTTCTTCATAATCGAATCTTTTTTTCTGAGTAAACCCCCTTGCAACAAGCCTAGCTTTGAAGGTTTCAAACTTCCCGTCTACTCCTCTCTTTTTCTTGTAGATCCATTTCCGCCCAATGGGTTTATCCCATCTAATGGTTCTACAAGCTCCCAGCCCTGATTAGAGTACATAGACTCTATCTCAGATTCCATAGCCTTTTGTCATAAACTCGCATCCTTGTGTTGAAGTTCCTCATTGTAGTTACTGGGTTCGGTAACAAGTTCTTCCGGGATCTTGTCTCATTCCACACATCAGGTATAATTTTTGGTTGTACCATATGATCACTCCTAACCTCCTCTAGCACTACTTGCGACCGGGGTTTGTGGTTTATCACATAATCCTCTTCTAAGAATCTAGCATTTGTGCAAATAAATACCCTTTGACTCTTAGGATTATAAAATAAACCACCTTTAGTACCTTTGGGGTATCCTACAAAGAAACAGACTTCCTTCTTTGGTTCCACCATACTTGTATCTCCCACCAGCACATGTGCTGGGCAACCCCATATTCGGAAGTATTTAAGACTTGGCTTACATCCAGTCCATAATTCCACAGGGATACCAGGAACTGCCTTAGTAGGTACCGAATTTAGAATATAACTCGTTGTTTCTAATGTATACCCCCAAAAAGAATGTGGTAAATCTGAATAACTCATCATGCTCCTTACCATCTCCTTAAGGGTCATATTCCTCCTGTTAGCTGCACCATTTTGCTGAGGTATCCGTGGTGTAGACAACTGGGATGTAATTCCATGCATAGACAAGTAGTCCCTGGACTCCCCAAGAAGGTATTCACCATCACGATCAGATTATAGGGTTTCGATACTTTTACCTGTCTGCTTCTCAGCTTCAGCCTTAAACACTTTGAATTTCTCAATGGTTTCAAACTTGCGGTGAAGCAAGTAAATGTATCCATACCTAGAGTAGTCATCAATAAAAGTGACGAAGTACTCAAACCCACCTCTCGCCTGGATGTTCATAGGACCACATACATCAGAATGAACCAACTCCAATACCTCTTTGGCTCTAAGTCTCTTGGCCGTAAACAGCCTATTGGTCATCTTACCCTCTAAACAGGATTCGCAGACTGGAAGTGCCTCCACTTCCAATGAACTCAAAGGTCCATCTACTACTAGTATTTGTATACCTTTTAGATTAACATGACCTAGATGAAGGTGTCAAAGTAATGTTTGTTTCAAAGAGGAATCTTTCCATTTTAGTGGTAATACTTGTAAGTTTTCACCTCATTCTTATTATTAGTAGAAATAAATGGATGTAAAATATAAAGACCATTATCCAATGTACCACGACAAATAAACTGTTTACCAACCATAATATTGCAAGAATGTTTATTAAAGTTAACAGAGTATGCATCAATGCCCAAACAGGAAACCGAAACCAAGTTTCTCCTAATTTGAGGTACATATAAAATGTTCTTTAATATTAAACAATTATTTCTACCAAAATCAAGAACCATGTCTCCCACTGCAATAGCAGATATCTAGGAGTCGTTTCTCAAGTAAATCTCACCATTTCTAAGTTGTCTGATCACCTGGAACCCCTACAATGAATTATAGACATGATTAGTGGCTCTTGTATCTACACACCAGGTCTCCGTAGATACAACCACTAAATATGATTCGACAACCAATGAAAAAGCATTACCTTTAGCCATGTTCATATTCACAAGATCCCTTTTACAGTCCGCCCTGCTGCCCGATCCTGATAACCAAACATTTTTGTAAGGTTTACGATCATATCAGCTGCAGTTGCAATAATCCTATACTGACTTTGCAGACCATCTAACATGGAAGTCAAGCTGCAGTAACGTGCCATCCAATCAGCTTTCATCCACTTCTGATAGTCTCAGACCTCCTATTCGGGAGATCCACTATCAGGAGCAGGTGGACATGGATCAAATAATACGAATCCATAATTGTCTAAGGTTAGGACGAAATCTAAATATCTTTTACAATCGATAAAGTTAGGTCCATATAGTTTGTGTTCTCTGAGATTCATCCCAAGTGGATTGAAAGATCCCATTATTAAATATTGAGAAACAAAAAAGAAAACTTTTTAATTCTTTAAAGAATTTTAAGGTCCCTCAATCTTTTAATTTTAAAAGAATTATTGGCAGCCTGAAACCTTTGTGATTAAGCAGGCCACGTAGTGTAGATGTCTACTAATCAATCCATGTTCGGACAGACATGACAGTCTATTAATCCCTCTTGGAAGATATCACAACAAAAACAATATGCTCAGAGTCACATCAACTAATTAGGTCACGCAGTGTGGACGTCTAACAGTTAACGAACACAGAGTTAACATATTTTTATTTTCAGATATATTCTAAGTGATTAAACAGCCAATTGCCTTTGGTCCCCACAAATAAAAAAAACAGTGACTGCTCAGGGAGGATATTTTAATCCATGGGTTAAGTGTGTAACCATCTCACTTAATTTGAAAATCACATGTCAAAACCCGAAGCCCGGTGTGTGCGAGCCCTACTTTGCACTACATTTCAAATTAACTCCTCTCGAAGATTCGTACCAAAGATGTCATGATTATAACCCTTCCTCATGGAGACTGAAATCGAAACTGGCACGCGAGTCATAATCTTATCTCCAATGAACATGTGATGGAGACCGTAGGATTTATCTGTGAATAAATCCTTCTTCCACTTAATATTTTAAAAACTGAGGGTTTTCTTTTTGTTTATTTCAAAACATTAAACACATTTTAATTACCAATTAAAAAATTTGGTTTTTAATCAATTAAAATATTCCTTATTTAATTCCATTAAAATAAACAAAAACGTTTCATTATCTAATCTTGTGAAAAGTAATTAATTACCCAGATTTTCTTTAAATAAAAAATTTTCTTAATTAATTATCCACTTAACACAAAATTAAATAAACTAATTATCTATTTATTTTTCCATTTTAAAAAAAATTGCTTGAATTAATTATTTTATGAAAAACCTTTTCCCTAATAATCCTTGATTTGTAAAATCATACATAAAAGGAAAAATAAAATAAAATAAAATAAAAAATTCAACCACGCAATTTAATAAAACAAATAATTAATTAATTAAAATAACGACAAAAATAAATAAATCTAAGTCGTTACGATCCGGTCCATCCGTTTAATCGTTTAATCCGACAGTCTTGGATTAAAAATTAAAACACTTAGGGTTTTGGAACCCTAATCGAGCCGTCAATGACCTGATCTTCTTCCATAGCCCCTGGGACACCATCACAACCTTGGACCACCACTGGAATGCTGGAAAAAGAATCCCAAACAGCCCCTACACAGTGCCGAAAAATCTACTGCACTTCCCTGCCTGTAGCCGCCAGCTTCTAGGGCCTGTTTAGCTGACATTTTATTGCATCCGAACCCCCCAAAAATTGTGGTAGGTAGGGGACATCTTGATATGGATCACCGCCAAAAACCGAGTTGAAAGACGATGTCTAGATGCCCCGAAAAAATTATCAAAGTCCCGAAATACTGTTTAGCGACCACTGCGCGCGACGAGCTTTGAACATTTTTTCGGATTGAACTTAATTCTAGCAAAAAAATCACGTCAAAAAAGTACCCGAAAGCCTCCAAAATGGATCCCGAACATAGCACTCCGAATCTGGATTTTGCCTTTGTCGCAGCTCCTTTTGGCCTTTTCCGTCTCCATTTTGATCCTCATTTTCTGTGGCTCATTTTGCAAGATAGATCCAGAAAATAATACATGAATGTAAAATATTACATCGCAAATCCTATGCCCCACGTAGGAGGCGTATAACCAATCTAATCTCGATTTAAAAACAGTCGAGATACTTTCGGTTAAATGCGATATAAAAAAATAAACATTCATTCGTACATAAACCAGATCGTAACGACATAAAGCTGTAAAACCAAGGTTAGCACAATGATTTTTCATGAAAAATGCAAGCCCGACTCTGATACCATTATTAGAGTCGACGGAGCGAAGTTTTAAAATTGACGACTACGTGACCGTAAAAAACATCTCGTCGCATTTTTCATGAAAAAACAAGTACGATTATAATATTAATACAATATTACCTTGTTGAAACTTATAGTGAAGTTTCTAACACCCGTATCACGAGTTCAGATGACCTAACGACCTACTGAAGAGGGGAGAACACACTTCGAATCTCTCCCAAAAGTTGAACAAAAATCACCAAGAGGGAAGAAGGGGGCGGCGGCATATGTGGTGTGTATGAGAGAATTAGGTTTCTCTCTTTTAGATATCTTGTATTTTTTTGGGTAATTAAAAATATATAAAAGAAAGAAAATTTAAAAATTTACAAGGAGCATTCCCCAGGCCTTACAACCCAAAGAAACCCGAAAACAAGAAACAAAATCTATTGAAGTTTTTCCATGAAAATGAAAAAAAAAATTCTGCAAAATAATCAGCTGCTTAGTAATTAGCTACAAAATAATCAGAAGAAAAAGTCATAAGTGCCAAAAAAATAGCCTCATCAATGTTCCAGCATTTTTGGATATCCATATTAGCATTAGTTGTGGAGATATTTCAGAGTTGAGCTAAGTGACCTCTAACAGTGTCAACAATGTCATGAATAACTTTCGTTGCCTTATAATTCTTCCCTTGAAATTTTCGCACATTTCTAGCTTTCCATATGAAATAAACCGTTGAAGAGAAAGAAAGTTTAGTGACCATAGCTCCTAAAAAATTCACTATAATATAGCCAAGAAGCCATTGCCATTAATTTTTCCAAGAGTACTCCCAATGATTAACCCGACATTTGTTAAGGATGCATAGCCAAACTTGGCGGGAGAAATGGCAAGAAAAGAAAATATGATCATGTGATTCCTCCAAATTCGGGCAAAGGCCACAGTCGAAATCCCCTTCCAAACCAAACATATTCAGTCTATCCCCCGTATTAAGTCTATTCCTCAAAGCTATCCGTAATATAAAGCTGAATCTAGGAACATGCTTTTGAAACCAAACAAGTTTGAACCAGGGGGGATCCTTTTGATCACGAAGTTTATTATACAAGGAGTCAATGGTGATGTGTCCACCATTCAAGATCCACTTTATAGAATCGCACTTCAATTGGTCTGGAAAAAAGTTCACAGCTTGCTTCATCTCCATCAAGTCAAGTCAATGGTATTCGGGGTGGGCCATTTCCAGTTGCACCCCTCAATCACAACTTGCAGCTTAGAATTTGAGCCGATACCGGAGTCATAAACAATTCGTTAACACTTTTCCATCGCAATAGAATCCCATGGATGCCAAGGGTCCCACTAAAGGAAAAGGTCTTGACCATTGCCGACTTCATAATTGATGAGAGGTTTAATAATATTACGCATTTGAAGAATCTTACTCTGGTGAAGCGTGTCGTCCCACTCACAGTTTATACCAAAATCCTCACTAATAAGTAGTTAGTGATGAGTCTGGATCGTTCCCACGAGGAAAATAAGTAGTTTGTCAAAATATCCCAGTTTTTATCCAATTCTAAAATATTAAAAAGGATTTTGGATTTTTATCTTTTAAAAAGTCTAAACGATTATCTACTTCTACTTCTACATAAATTAACAAATAAGATTAAAAATAATGAGAAAGAGTCTACCTCGGGTTAGAATTCACCTTCGCTTGGTTCTCTAGTTTCAATTAACTCCTTATTTTATTTAGCATTTAATAGATTCAAATCCTACTGTGACATGACCAGTATGGAATTCAGAAAAGAGAAATTTACACGTAAACACGGCATATCTTATCTAAGATATTGACACGGCCTATCCGGACCATAACCCGTCTCATCAATAGCATAAAATATCGCATGCAAACAATTAAAATCCCTGAATATTAAGTAAGGCATACCCTATCCATGATTATAGCACGGTTCATCCAGAGTACGACCCGTGTTTCTCATAGTATAGAATATCTCATATTTAATCTTCGAATAACAATAAGCACAGTTATGCAATACTTATTTAATACAATCACAGAAAGATTAAATGGAATATTAATTAAATTAGAGAAATAAGAATTATCCGATGATCAAAGATATTGTGGAATATAGTTATTACATAATGAATCCATTACAAAAGACAAGAATAAACTAATGAAATTGATCTACTCATAAATTACCAAACTCGGGCTTCATCTGAACCCGGGGCAGAAAAGAACTTTGCCACACATGGTCGGGGTAGAAACCATCTTCGAGTAGTTGTCGGCTAGAATCGGCAACTCCTTGTCGAGGCTTGCACCTTCCAGTACTAGCCCAGTAGGGGTAGAAGTGTAATTAGAGAGAAGAAGAGAAGTTATGGCCTAAGGACCTGGATGATGGAAATGAGGGAGGGGGTAGGGTTTGGTTTATAGATTTCAAAAAGTGCAAGTCTTTCTAGGATTAGGAGTTGATGGCACGGTGAGTTCGGAGAATCTGGACAGTTTGGAGGGAAATGGCGACTGGAGTCCGGATGGAATTGGCAAGTCCGGACGGTTTCGGCGATGTGAGTCTTAACTGGTGACGGTCGTGGGTCGCGACGGTGTTGGCGACTAGAGTCTGGACGGTGTTTCAGAGTCCGGACAGAATGTGCTGGTTTTGGTCTTTTTCTTCAGTTTCCATCTTGTGCCGTGCATTTGCTTGTTTTATTGCTGTTTTGGTGTAGTTTTACATTTCTTCTCCAAAACTTGTCTAAACACTGAAATACTACAAAAACACGATATTAAATAACAAACATGGGCTAACTTAGTGTAAATTAATGGATCTAAATCGTCACTTTTAAGTGTCGATCAGATACTAATAGTGGTTGTCAAAATAGTGATTGCCAATCAAGACCGACAACAAAACTCAAAGCAATAGCAGCAGGTTTTGGCTTATCAGCATAGATTGCCAAGTAAGATCAACAATATCTCTTAAATGCAATAGTAGCGGGCTTAGGCTTAGCCGCATAGCATATCAATTACCAACAAAATAGAGCACAACAGAAGCACAGTAGAACAGAGGCCAAGGCAGAAACAGAGCACAGTAGAGACTAAGGCTTAACAGGATATCATTGGCCACAACTTAGTAATCAAATATACAATTAGTTAGGAACTTGTATCAGTTAGTTAGGAGCCCATATCAGTTAGCTATGTTAGTTGGTTATTAGTATATATAGGTTTGTATCATAAGTGATTCAACTGATAAAATGTCAAAATATCTCATATTCTAAAGATCCAATATCTTTTTCATGGTATCAAAGTTGTGCATTTCTTATGAGAATGGTTTCACAGTCTACAAATTTGTCTCTCCTAACAAGTCTCAACATGCTAATCTCAAATATGAGTACCTTTGTTATAGTGAAATTATTTTTTTGGGTAATTAATTATAGTGAATTTAGAATCAACAAATTACATCGTTTGGTGCAACCAGATGCAAAGCATACTTCAGGCAACCAATCTGATTGGATATGTTGATTGTAACGCCCCGACCCGGCGTATTAAAATCTAACCCAAAACCCAAACTGAAAACCTAAATAAACCGAGATCAAAAATCTACAAATTAAAAAAAATTAA
>JAULLD010149126.1:0-12136 GCA_035668095.1 Sarracenia minor
CAAGCTAACGGTTATCAACGATCCGAGTTTCCAAGGTAAACAAGGATACAAACAATAAATACAACAAAACAATAACTCTTCTCTCGTCTAAGCTCCTTCTCAGGAAAACTAATACCAACACCGGCACACACGGCCACGGTATGAAACCAAGGAACCAAATGGACCTAAACGCCACTCAATCCTCTAAACAATCTAAACCATAAACGAAATGGTGCCAAAAGCCGAAACTCAACAAGATGTATCCACTTCTCAGCTCAAACCCATGCCAAGGCTAACTCAAACACTCATACAAATCATAACAAAGCGAGGAGAAAGGATTAACTCCCAACAAGGTATACGTTTAGAAACCTCGACGAACATAACCACAAACTAACTCACGATCCCATACACAAAATCTAACTCCAAATATAGCCCAACTTACAAGCCAACGGTCTCACCCCACAACGGAGAATAAAGCTCCGAACAAAGGCTCCTAAACCATAAAGAACCACAAGCCTAAGAAAGCCTCCGTAACATAACCACAACCGCATCCGAACCACGTCTATCCCATAACTATATAAAACAAAACACCTACACCAATCTTATAATCAAGTGACAAAAGACAACCATAACTTACTAACAACATAATGTTAAATTACGTGCTTAAATAATAGAATCAATAACAATATCTAGAGTTCTACGCAAAGGCGTAACAAATCATAAAGCTCCAAGCAAGTACTCTCAAGCTTGTCCAAGCCTCCCCTAAAAGAGAACCATTAACTTAAAAACTTCCAAAATCACATATGAGTCTCGCCTCCAATAATCATCCCAAACATAAATCAAACTTAAAATAAACCTTCCAATATTCCTTCTCATATTACTAGATTTTACCATGTCAATCACAAACTACACCACCAAGAAAAGAATCAAACCAAACTCCGGTATAAACCACCGTAAATTAGCTCCCATTCATTATTCTCAAACCAAACTACCCCAAAATCACAATATAATTAATGCTAAACACAAGAACCACTTCAAGGTTAAACCCTTTCCATGCTATTCATAGGCCCAAAAATACATAAAACTCACTTATTTCCTGTTCCAACTTGTACCAAAAGCTGTAGCAAATCCTTAGGTTCCCACAATGATTAAAATAACAAACTAGTTAAGTTAGGTGGAACATCTAATAAATACAAGTATTACAAACCCGATAAAGCTTAAGAAAACGAATAAGATTCTAGAAAACTTTAAACCATGCACGAAAGAAGCCGTTAACCACAAATCACACCTCTCATGAAAATCACCAAAACTATTCATTATTAAGATGTACCTAAACTTAAAGATTAAACAAGCCCCATCAAAACCATAACCCAAGCATTCTATTCCAAGGTTCACAATTTGTACACAAGTCTCATACCGATGCTCGGATTAAAATTTCGTAAATTACATCATGTGGCAAACTAGTTACACACCAAGGAAAAGCAGAAACATTTCTGAAAATAGGTTTTATGCCCGAAAAAGTGGTATGTCTGCAAATAGCATTTTGTACATGTTTTGAGCATACAATTTTTATCAAAAATTCTAAAAATACAGTTAAGCCACAAATTTAACAAGGATTATAGAAAACTAGCTACTTTTGCATTTCGAAAACCTTAAGCCCTAAAAAGGCACAAAATTTTATAATCTCGTAAAAATACCAATCTAAGCAAACGGACCCAAATTTGGCATCTAACAAGATACAAGACCTCGAAACACTTCCATAAGAAAGAATAAGAAGAAAGATTCAAACAAAATCAGAGATCGAGTCTCAAAATCACAAGTTAAGCTATAAAACCTAACTTTTCACATATTTAAGCCTGGAATCTTGAAAATACCCATACATATAGCAAGGAAAGTTCATAAGTAGGTCGATTCCTACCTCTCAAGAAGCTTTAAACATCAAAATACTAAAAAGAAGAACGTCCGCGATAGCGAAAACAAGATCCGCTCTGATGAAAACGAAGCTCTCGATCTCCTCAACCTCTGTGCGGTGTTAGAAATCACATCCAAGCCTCCAAAGATCCAAGATCACAAGCCCTAGGTGCTGGTTTGTGGTTTAGAGAGAAGGAGGAGCAAAAGGGGAAAGAAGGAAATGAAATAAACTGCTCTCGGGTTCGTGTTTTAAAAACCAGATTGTCGCACCGCGCTCGAGCGCGCGTCCAGCGCGCTTCCAGCGCTCTTAGCCAGCAGCCCAAAACTGGAAACTTTAAACTACCGTAACTTTATCACCCGAACTCGAAAATGGGTCTTTCTTATATCCAAATTGAATCCCTGGAAGTCCTCTTTCCAACGGGGTAAGACTTGCATCCAAATTCTTCACGTAGAAAAAGTTATACTCGAAAAGGCAAAGGTATGTCGGTATCTCCTCATCTACCCGCTATTATACATCGTCCCAAAACATCAAAACGGAGACATGTTCCTATCCCAAAACTTCTCAAACTTTACGTAACACTTAAGAAAAATATTAGGGAGCTAACAAAACAAACTGCGTGATTTTCGGACTCCGGATCGTCATTAAACTTTAATTCTTTGAAAACTTTTACTCGGTTTCTCGAAAAAATTAACGAAATCCGGTTCGAATTAAAGATTAAAACCCGAAACTGTCCATAATTTTCTGGCCCAAGGCTACCCAAAGCGTGCCTAACAACGTTACATGTGTAATCTAGGTTCAGGTTCTTACAGTATGTAGCAAGTCCAGGGTCGATCCCACAGGGATAATGAGTTATTTTGTTTAAGAAAAGATTTAAAATATTTAATTTAAGAAAGCGAGTAAATCGTGGATTTTGGTGAATTTGGTTTTAAACTATGAAAGAAAAAGTAAACAAAAAGTAATTTGGATAATTTATGAGAAGGTTTCCACCTCAAGGTTAGATTCCACAGTTCTTTGATAATCTAGTTTCGAATTAGTTCCTACCTTAGCTTTGAATCAGATTAAATCCCATCGTGACAAGTCCGATATGGATATCCATAAAAATAGAATTTTCTTTCAATAAGGCATACCCTATCCGGAGAATAGCGTATCTCAGGTTCTACTTTCAAATTCCCGAATTACAAATACGGCATAGTCTATCCAAGATCATGGCCCGTCCGGAGCACGGCCCCTATATCCAAGATTACGGCCCGTATTTGATCAGTTAAAACAATCATGCACCACTAATTTAATACAATCACAGAAAGCTCAAACGGGAATATAATTAATTAGAATATATAGTTGTTGCATAACAATCTGATTACGAAACATAAATAAAGTATGAAACTAATCTACTCCTATGTTACCAAATTACGACTTCATCGTCACCCGAGCCGGAGAGAGGGACTTAGCCACTCATGGTTGGGCAGAGCTCCATCGTCAAGTTGATGTCGATCACCATCGGCAGCTCCCCGGTGAGATTCGGACCTTCCAAAGGTGACTTGGCCCGGGTGGCCGAAACTACTAACTACTGCTAAAGAGAAAAGATGACTCAATTCAGAAGGATTGAATATATAAAATGGCTTTACAAGGGTCCTATTTATAGTTTTTTGGAGCTTCAAAATTAGCAACTTTTGGCACGAGGCGTCCGAACAGTAAGTGTTTGGCGTTCGGATGGAATTGCGTGTTGGCCACGTATGTTTCCTGATCCGGTAGCGTCGGGATGGTGGGGACTGGCGTCCAGACGAGGCTTACATGGGTGCCACATCAGTTTCTAATTTCTGAGTTTCATGTTTTGGTTTGATCGGCCGTTGGGACAGTTGACGAAATGGCGTCGGGACGGTGACTGCGTCGGGACGGTTGAGGAGTGGCGTTCGGACGGTTGAGCGTTAGGATGGTGGATGAGTAGCGTCCGGACAGTCAATGCGGGTTTTGTTGGTCTTCGTTTTGTTGTGTTGATTTTGTTGCTAAAAGTGGCTGTATTGTCGCTGTTTTGTGTCATTTCTCCAATTCCTATCTTATACATAAAAAAACCACAAAAACATATATTAGACAACAAAAAGGGACACACTTGGTGTAAATTAACGAGTTTAGATCGTCTCTTTTGAGTGTCGATCAGTGCCAAATTCATAATAAAGCCATTGTCTCTATTCCATTCCCCCAAAAAGAATGGGGTAAATCCGAATAACTCATCATGCTCCTTACCATCTCCTTAAGAGTCCTATTCCTCCTCTCCGCTACACCATTCTGCTGTGGCATCCCTGGTGCAGACAACTGGGATGTAATCCCATGTTATGATAAGTAGTCGTTGAACTCCCCAAGAAGGTATTGCTCATCACGATCAGATCGTAGGGTTTTGATACTTTTACATGTCCGTTTTTCTGCTTCCACCTTAAACACTTTGAATTTCTCAAAGGTCTCAGACTTGTAAGAAGTAGGTAAATGTATCCATACCTAGAATAATCATCAATAAAAGTGACGAAATACTCATATCCACCTCTTGCTTGGATATTCATGGGACCACACAAATCAAAGTGAACCAGTTCCAACACCTATTTGGCTCTAAGTCCCATGGTCGTAAACGACCTTTTGGTCACTTTTCCCTCTAAGCAGGATTCACAGACTGGAAGTGCCTCCACTTTCAATGAACCCAAAGGTCCATCTTCTACCAGTCTTTGTATCCTTTTTAGATTAATATGACCTAAGAAAAGGTGCCAAATGAGTGTTTGGTTCACGGATGAACCATTCCTTTTTAGTGGTATAGCATGTAAATTTTTTGCCTCATTCTTATTATAAGTAGAAATAACCGGATGTAAAATATAAAGTCTATTATCCAATGTACCCCGACAGATAAACTGTTTTCCACTCATAATATTGTAGGAATGCATATTAAAGTTAACAGAGTATCCATCTATACCCAAACAGGAGACCGAAACTAAGTTCCTCCTAATTTGAGGTACATATAAAATGTTCTTTAATATTAGACTCCTATTTCTACCAAAATCCAGAACCACGTCTCCCACTGTAGTAGCAGATACCGGGGAGTGGTTCCCCATCTGAAGATAAACCTCACCAATTCTAAGTTGTCTGGTTACCTGGAACCCCTACAACGAATTGCAGACAAGATTAGTGGCTCCTGTATCTACACACCAGGTTTCCATAGATACAACCGCTAAACTTGACTCGACAACTAGCGAATAAACATTACCTCGAGTAAAGTTCGTATTTCCTAGATCCCCTCTGGCATCCTGCCCTACTACCCGATCCAGACCACCATACTTGTTGGTAAAGTGCATGATCATATCAGCTGCCATGAACCGATACTGGCCTTGCAAAGCATCTGACATGGAAGTCAAGATGTAGCAACGTGATATCCAATCAGCTTTCATCCACTTCTGATAGTGTCGGACCTCCTGTTCAGGAGATCCACTATCAGGAGCCGGTGGACATGGATCAAACAAAACGAACCTGTAATTATCTGAGGTAGGGACGTAATCTAAATTTGATTTCCATTTGATAAAGTTAGGTCCAAAAAGTTTGTGTTCTTTGAGAATCGCCGCAACTGGATTAATACAAACCATTCATACATACATCACCGGATCATAAGGATAAATCGCTGCAAAATAAAGGTTAGCACAACGGCTTTCATAAAAAACGCGTGACCAGCTCTGATACCAATGTTGGGAGCCGACGCAGCGGAAGATTAAAAATCGTTTTGACTACGCATTTTTCATGAAAAGCTACATAATATATCAAGTATGTTAGAACCATTACCGATCAAAACTTTGTTGTAAAGTTTCTAATGTTCCAATCTGTAGGAGAGACCACCACGAGATATTTTTACGTATAACCCTCGCACATACTTGACTCCGGCATGTGGGCACCGATCCGAGACAAGTCCTATAGGCTTCAACACACTCGAATCTCTCAATCCCTCGACGAACGAAGCAAGAACGAGAGAGAGAGAGAGAGAGAGAGAGAGAGAGCTAGGGGCAGCGGCTATTATGGTATTGGAAGACTAGGGTTCTAATTAATTATAAATTTGTATATATAAGCCTCCATATATCTTAAGAAAAATATAATTAATTAATTCTTCCCAAGATACAAAAAATATATATAAAAAATAAATAATAATAATAACACCCTATAAGGGCCGGCCATGAGAAATAGGAGAGAGAGAGAGAGAGAGAGAGAGAGAGAGAGAGGGAATCAATATTTTCCTAAAATCCCTCCTAATATATATATATATATATATCTACCTACCTAATCTTTGTTATCTTAGATATATGGAATATATCTAAACAAAAATTAATAAGGTAATTACCATCTCCAAGGGCCGACCACCTAAGGATTAATCCCTAGGTGTGCCAAATACCGAAACTGCCCCTGAACATTTAATTTAGTATCTCGAACGTCCCGACGATAAATCCGATGATCGAATTAAATTAAATAATAACCGAAGCCTACCACAAAACCCATGCGTATTATAGGGCTACGTGAGGGATCATGCGGAAGTATAGGACTCGGGCTAATCGTACGAGAAAACCGGATATCCCTAACTAAATCCAACATCAGATCCATTGTCGCACGAACCAAGACTTATTCCACTAAATGCCCTGACTGAACTCCCAACCCTAGACTAGATTTGTGTGTCGAGTTTACAATTATAAAATTCACTGTAGTCTCCCCACGTTTAAGATATAGACTGCCAATTGTCGAATTAGGTTACTGACAACCCAGTTCGAAAATCCTCTTTTCCTCCCACCCACACCACTTAACTTATTGAGTATGCCGGATCAACCGATCCACTACGCAGGTTTGGTATAGTCAAACTTACAAGCATAGCGCACGAGGGGGAACTTCTTAACCTACTTCGGACGTGGCTTCCATCCTTTGATTATCAACCATTGGTCGAATAACAACAGTACCCAACCCATCGGTCATATTGATCTCGCTACAGAAATCTCAGCCATTGGTGACTCAAAGTACTGCTCATTATCCGATCATGATTCGATCAATCACTTCGGGATTAAGAGTACATGCAATCCTTGATAATGTAGGATGTAGATTAAATCATATAGTCAGTATAGAATTGATCATCCTAATGATCCTGCTCAATACAATCCGAGTATAATAACACATCGAGCTTGAACATTAAATTCTAAGACTGCAATTTGATCCGTTGGACCTAGCCAAAATCAGCTAATATAACGATGTGCTACAACCGTACCAATGGATTGTCCAGATCCATTGCGGTTGTGTACCCAGTTGTATATTTGTCAAAACCTTTCGCCCGATATTCCCCACTACATACGATGAGTCAAATACTAGACAAAATATATAGAGAGTGCATACATACATCATACTTATAATAAAAATGAAACCGAATAGGCAAACTATCTCAATTGTTTCTCATTAATATTCCAGGGATCCCGAACAATAAAATACATAGAAGCATGGCTTTTAAGTATATCATCCTTATAATCTCCCAGTTATACTCAAATCCATGCAGTCACACATCTAGCACTTAACCCTTCTACATGGTTTGCAAAGACCTTCTAAGACAATGCCTTTGTAAAAGGAACCGATAGGTTTTCCGCAGATGCTATCGTTGAAATGATCACGTCTCCCCACTACACTATCTCTCAGATGAGATCATATTTCCTCTCTATGCGCGTCCCCTTTTTGTGAACCCTAGGTGCCTTTGAGTTTGTAACCGCTCTACTGTTGTCACTATAGAGTACAATGGGGGACTGCACTGCAGGTACCACATCCAAGTCCAATAAGAAGTTCCAGAGCCAAACTGTCTCCTTAGCTGCATCGGAAGCTACAACATATTTGGCCTCCATGGTAGAGTCAATAATACAAGACTGCTTGACACTTCTCCAACTAATGTCTCCAGCTCCCAAAGTAAACACATAGCCCGAGGTGGACCTCCTAGAATCCTATCAGCCAGGAAATCAGAGTCAGTATACCCTAAGGGTACAAGATTATCTGCCTGGTACACCAATATATACTCCTCAGTCCTTTTAAGGTACTTGAGTATATTCTTGACCGCAGTCCAATGGTCTTCCCCTAGACTAGACTAATATCTACTCACCATGCCAACGGTATAACAGATATCAGGTCTAGTGCAGAGCATCGCATACATGAGACTCCCTACTACCAAAGCATAAGAGATACCTCTCATCTTCTCTATCTCCTGGGATGTTCTAGGACACTGATCCCTAGATAGAGTAATTCCATGTCTGAAAGGAAGAAATCCTTTCCTAGAATTTTCCATGCCAAAACGAGCAGTAAAGAAGTCAATACAACGGGCTTGGGATAAGCCACCATGATTTGGCCCGCTTCTCCCAAGTCCTTCATGTCAAATTAACTTGATAGCCATATCTTCACCAAGGATAACAACCCCACATCATTGACGATTAGAAGTATGTCATCGATATAGATGACTAGGAACACTACCCTGCTACCATTACACATCCAGTACACACAATACTCGATAGGACACAGATCAAAGCCGAAGCCCTTGATCGTTTGGTCAAATCGAGTGTTACAAGACCTTATGCTTTCTTAAGTCTATAAATGGATCTCTTAATCTTGCACAACATGTGATCCTGGCCCTTTACTATGAATCTATCTTGCTACATCATATAGACGCTCTCGTCAAGACTTCCATTTAGTAAAGCTGTGTTGACGTTTATTTTCTAAATCTCATAATTGAGATTCGCAACAATGTATAAGAGAATCTGAATAAACTTAAGCATGGCTACCGATGAATAGGTTTCCTCATAATCGAACCCTTATTTTTGAGTAAACCCCTTAGCAACAAGCCAAGCTATGAAGGTTTCAACCTTCCCATCTACTCCTCTCTTTTTCTTGTAGACTCATTTGCAACCAATTGGTCTTATCCCACCAAATGGTTCTACAAGCTCGCAGACCTGATTAGAGTATATAGACTCTATCTCAGATTCCATTGCCTTTAACCATAAATCTGCATCCTTGTCTTGCAGTGCCTTATTATAGTTCTGGGGTTCGGTATCTAGTTCTTTTGGGATCTTTTCAAGAGACTCTCTCAAAAACATATACCTCTCGGGTTGACGAACAACCCTCCCACTACGACGAGGACCCTCCTGTGCACTCATGATAGGTGGAGTCTCACTCTACTCATCAGGTATAATATCCGGTCCTACCATATTTTTCGTCCTAACCTCTTTGAGAATAATTTTTGACCAGGGTTTGTGATTTATTACATAATCCACTTCCAAGAATCTAACATTCGTGCTAACAAATATCCGCTGACTCTTAGGATTATAAAATAAACCACCTTTAGTTCCTTTTGGGTACCCAACAAAGAAACATACCTCCATCTTCGATTCCACTATACTTGCATCTCCCACCAGCACATGCGCTGGGTAATCCCATATTCGGAAGTATTTAAGACTTGGCTTATGCCCAGTCCATAATTCCACAGTGGCTCCGGGAACTGTCTTAGTAGGTACCGAATTCAGAATGTAACTTGCTATTTCTAATGGATATCTCCAAAACTATTGTGTCAAATCCGAACAACTCATCATAGACCTTACCATCTCCTTGTGGGATCTATTCCCCCTTTTCGCTACACCATTTTGTTAGGGTGTCCCTGGTGCAGGCAACTGGGATGTAATCCCATGCACTGATAAGTGGTCCCCGAACTCCCCATTTAGGTATTCACTACCACGATCAAATCATAGGGTTTTTGGTACTTTAACCTATTTGCTTCTCCACTTTCGCCTTGAACATTGTGAATTTCTCAAAGATTTCAGACTTGCGAAGAAGCAGGTAAATGTAGCCATACCTAGAGTAATCGTCAATAAAAGTGACGAAGTACCTATATCCACCTCTTGCCTGGATTTCATGGGACCACATACAACAGAATGAACCAACTCCAACACCTCTTTGGCTCTAAGTCCTTTGGTCTTAAATGGCATCTTGGTTATCTTACCTTTTAAACAGAATTCGCTGACCAGAAGTGCCTCCACATCCAAGGAACTCAAAGTTCCATCATCTACCAGCCTTTGTATCCTTTTTAGATTTACATGGCCTAGGCGAAGGTGCCAGAGAAGTGTTTGGTTTATGGAAGAAACTTTCCTTTGTACTGGTAACATATGTAAGTTATTCGGTTCATTATTATTAATAGTGGGAATAATAGGATGCAATATGTAAAAAGAATTTTCTAATGTACCATGACAGATAAATTGTTTTCCATTCAAAACATTGCAGAAATATTTATTAAAAGAAACTGAATATCCGTCATTCCCCAAACAGAAAACCGAAACTAAGTTCCACCTGATTTGAGGTACATATAAGATGTTCTTTAAAATTAAACTTTTATTCCTACTAAAATAAAGAACCACATCTCCCAGTGCTATAGCATAGACCTGGGAGTTGTTCCCCATCTGCAGATATATCTCATCCTCTCTAAGATGCATGGCTACTTGGAACCCTTGAAAGGAATTACAGACATGATTATTGGCTCCCGTATCTACACACTAGGTTCCAGTTGATACAACCACTAAACATGATTCAATTACAAAAGAGAAAGCAATACCTGCAGCTTCCTTGTTTTTATGATCAGGACAGTCCCTCTTCTAGTTACCCGATTTGTGATAATAAAAGTACTTACCCTTAGGCACCTTATTTTTCACCTTGGTAACTGATGGCTTAGCCTTGCCAACCCACATAGCATTTATCTGTTGCTCACCTTTTTTCTTCTTCTTACCACCTTTCAGCTTAGAAGATGAAGCCTTTTTAGTAACAAATTCCTAGGATGACTTGCAGATGACACCTTCCGCTACCTGGAGTTCTTTTAAAAATACTTCCAGAGAAAAATCCAGTTTGTTCATAGTATAGTTAAGGAAGAATTGATTAAAGGACTTGGGAAAAGACTGGAGCATAATATCAATCTGGATTTCTTCATTAATCTCGACTCCAAGGACCTCCAACTCATTGAGAAGACCGATTATCTTCACAACGTGGTCCCTAACAGGTGTTCCCTCAGCCATAGTCGTGTTCATAAGAGCCTTCATGGCCACCTGCCCTACTGGCCTACCTTGCTCACCAAACATTTCTGTGAGGTTAAACATGATATTAGCTGTAGATCTCACAGACTGATGTTGGCTTTGCAAAACGTCCAACATAGAAGCTAGCATGTAGCAAGTTGCCATCCGATCAGCCTTTTTCCATAACTCATAATAACGTCATCCAATTATAGAGTCTTGTTATTTGGAGCAGGAGTACAAGGTTCAGTGAGCACGAACTTATAATCATCAAAAATCAACACTATATCGAGGTTTCGTTTCAATGTGATAAAATTTGGTCTAGTTAAATTGTGTTCTTTGAGAATCGCCGCAAGTGGATTAAATGATCCCATATTAAATCCTAAGAAACAAAAGAGAAAACTTTTTAATTCCTTTGAAAAATTTAGGGACCCTCAACCTTTTAATTTTAAAAGAATTATTGGCAGCCCGTAGACTTTGTAATTAAGCAGGCCACGTAGTGTGGACGTCTACTAATTAATCCTTGTCCGGAAAGATATGTCAGTCTATTAATCCCTCTTAGAAGATATCACAACAAAAACAATCTATCTAGAGTCACATCAACTAATCAGGCCATGTAGTGTGGACGTCTAACCAATTAATGAACCAAGGACAAACATGTTTTTATTTCTAGATATATTCTAAGTGATTAAATATTCAATTACTTTGGTCCCCACAAATAAAAACAGTGACTAATTGGGGAGGATTTTTTTATTCACCGGTTAAGTGTATAACCAACTCACTCAATTTGAAAATCCCGTGTCAAAGTCCCGAGCCCGGTGTGTGCGAGCCCAACTTTGTACTACATTTCAAATTAACCCTAGGTAGGGGTTCGTTCTTGAGATACCATGATTTTAACCCTTCCTTAGGGAGACCAGTCAGGCCGACATGCGAGTTAAAATCACATCTCCAACGAATGTAGATGGAGACCATGGAATTTATCCGTGAATGAATCCTTCTCTCACTTAATATTTTAAAATGAGGGTTTTACCTTTTTGTTTATTTTAAATATTAAATATATTTTTAATTGTCCAATTAAAATAAATCCGGTCTTAATCGATTAAAAATCTCATGTTTAATTTCATTAAAATAAACAAATGATTTACTTACTTAATTTTACGAAAAGAAATTA
>JAULLD010150233.1:0-12130 GCA_035668095.1 Sarracenia minor
TTTGTGATTCCGGATTTTGAGAGTAGAACCTGAGATATTTTATGCTCCAGATAGAATATGCCTTATTGAGATTAAAATCAATCTTTCTTGATATCTATATCAATCTTTTCACGATAGCATTTAATGTGATTAAAGGCTAGACAAAATATGAATTATTTCGAAACTAGATTACTAAATAACGGTGGATTCTGAACCTGAGGTGGAACTTTTCTCATAAATTACTTAAATTCTTTTTAATCGTTTATTTCATTTTTACTACTAAAAATCATTTTTCAAAAATTCAAGATTTACTTTTTTTATCTTTAGATTAAATAATTTAAGTAAAACCCTATTTCTTAACAAAATAGCTCCTTTCCTTGTGGGATCGACCCTGGGCTTACTACTATCTACCTAGTTAGTAGTAGATCTTAGTAAAATATGTAAAATAAACTAGTGACGCGTTATTAACAACTAAGCGATCGTAACACCAGTTTTTGGCGTCGTTGCTGGGGAATAGACGCCTATTTTGTTTTGATTTTTTTTAAATTATTTTATTTGTTTTTATTTTTAGCCCGAGTTTCTTGAAATTTTTAATTTTCTGCTAAAACAAAAAATTATAAATTTTAGAACCCGTGCCGTTCGGATGCTATCCTTAGTCGTCCGCACGCTAACGGACACATACCATCTGGACACTCTTCCCTTTTCGTCTAGATGCTAAAAAAATATAAATAAATTGTTTGCTACTTTTATTGCTTATTTCCATACTTGTATTGCATGCTTGGTTGCCGCTCTTTGCTTTACGACTTAGCACATTTTGATCCTGAAATAAAAAGAACCCTTAAAGAAGACCTCCACTCGAACCCTTCCCTCCGATCTCCCGCACTTCCTCACACACCCATCATGGCCAACGAAAATAACCCTCGAGGTATTCCGCATAGGAACCAACAAAATGACCAGCTTAACCACGCTAATCAACAGCTTAAAGCGCTGATGGAATATTACATTCCAATAGCTTACGAGTCTGCAACCTGCCTAGTACCACCCAACGCTGGGATTGGTAATTATAAGATTAGACCTAATCTCTTGTAATTGCTACCCTAATTTCATGGGCTTAGCAATGAGGATCCTTATAAACACATAGACGAATTCCTGGAGATTTGCACCACCATGAGACTCAACAACTTGATCGAAGAAGCCTTACACATGAAGTTGCTACCATTATCCCTTCGCGACAAAGCCAAGCATTGAATTAAGTCCCTTGAACCGAACACGATAACTACGTGGGCTAAACTTCAACAAGAATTCATTCGGAAGTTCTTCCCAATCGGTAAGATAAACCAGATTTGTCGAGCTATCACTAGCTTCACCCAGCAAGAGGGAGAAATTTTCAACAAAACATGGCAGCGTCTCAAGGAGCTTATTTGGAGTTGTCTCCATCATCAAGTCCAGAAGTGGCAGCTAGTGCAGAACTTCTATGAAGGTCTGTTGCCCCAACTTCGTTAATATGTCGACGCTTCGTGTGGCGGTGCATTCACGATGAACAATGAGACAGAGGCATGGCCCACCTTGAAAAATTGACCGACAACTCACAGCATCAAGCCTCAGTCTCACGCACAGACAATACTGTAACCCAGAAGACCCGAGGATTTTACGAGGTTAACCAGAATATAGATCTTATAGCCTAAGTAAAGTCCCTCACCGAGAAGTTAGAAATGTTGTTGACCACTAGTCTTCCTGTAGCTCAGCCAGCACCTTCAAACGTTCATGACGTCTGTGCATTGTGTGCTAGCCCAGCACACTTTGTCGCCGAATGTCCTGTAGCCGACCAATTTCCCGACTTCGTTCAAGAGCAAGTCAACGCTGCTCAAGGATTTCCCCAACCAGGCAACAACCCTTACTCAAATACTTATAACCCTAGTTGGAGGAATCATCGGAACTTTAGTTGGCGAAACCAGCAACCTAGCCCACCACAGACTCAGGCACCAAGGCCCTTATTTCACTCTTTCACCCAGCAAGTCTACCGTTCCCCACAACAAGCACCTTCCCCAAGTCCTTGAGTATCTGGATTTTGAGGAAACTATGTTGAAAGTCTTAAAAGATCTAGATGTGAAAACCCAACTTTTGAGTTCAAACTCTCAGTCCATCGCTAACTTGGAGACATGGGTAGGAAAGATAGCCGTAGCTCTAAACCGCCGAGAGGACGGCAAGCTGCCAAGTCAACCTGTAACGAATCCTAAGGGCCAGTATGACATAGATAGCAACCCTAGCAGCAGTGGTGTATATCACGAGAAATCAAAGGTTGTTACGACCTTGAGGAGTGGAAAAGAGCTCAATATCCGGCCATTACCAGACAAAAATCAAACAACACAAACCCCGACCATAGTCGAGGAGTCTCAAAACTCCAACACGACCCAGTTCATATCTATGCAACATGTATCTACTCCTACTACTGCACAACCACCAAAAGATACATTTAATGAGGCATTAATGGCCCCTCTAGTCGCCCAAAATGGACCTAAGGCACCATTCCCATCACACCTAGAACCACAAGCACCCCAGCACAAGAAGGGACCACCAATGACTAACGTACTTGAATTATTCAGGCAAGTCATAATCAACCTACCCCTTCTTGATGATATCCCACAAGTCTCATCTTACGCTAAGTTCTTAAAAGACCTAGGTACATAAAAGCGTAAGACACAGACAAGCGTCCCCAAGAAAGTGCTACTAACTAAGCACGTTAGTTCAATCTTTAGCTACGACTTGGTCACAAAGATGAAAGACCCAGGAATACCAACTAGCTCATGTGTGATCGGTGATCATCATATCAACTGGGCACTATTAGACTTAGGAGCTAATGTGAACCTCCTCCCGTACTTAGTGTATGATCAATTTGGACATGGAGAACTAAAACCAACCCCTGTCACCCTCCAGTTGGCAGATAGGTCAGTTAAGGTTCCCCGAGGCATAATCAAGGATGTGCTAGTCAAGGTCGATAAGTTCCTATTCCCTCTTGACTTTATAGTACTTGACATCGAATTAGATACCAATACGAGGAGATAAATGCCGGTCGTTATTGGACGCCCCTTTTTGGCCACATCCAACACATATATCAATTACCGAACTGGAGTAATAGACTTCTCTTTTAGAAACATGAAGCTACAGCTCAATGTATTTCATGCCTCTCACCATCCCGTATAGGAAGTCAATTGCTTTGCAATCAATCAAGTTGAGGAGGCGACACAACACGCCGTTCCTGCCATCTTCACCAATGACCCCCCTAGAAGGCTGTTGGGCTTACTTTGGAGAAGACTTTTTAAAGCTTGACCCAACCATTGAGGAATCTAATGCCGACCTTGAAACGGTAGATTACATAGACACGCCTCCATGGGTGTCTCGATTTGAAGAACTACCCCCGCTCTCATCCATACCCGTCATACCATCCCTTGGAGCCCCACCTACACTCGAGAAAATGCCTCTCTTGAGCTGACTCAAGTACATCTTTCTTAGGCCCGCTAGTACCCTTCAAGTCATTATTGCCTCCAACTTAACACCCTTACAAGGACAACAATTGACTGAGGTCCTTAAAGCCCACAAGGCAGCTATGGTGTGGATAGTGGCCGACTTGAAAGGAATCGATCCTTCCGTCTGCATGCATCACATCCATTGTGAAGAGGACGCTAAACCGACTCGAGAAATGCAACGAAAGATGAATCCTAACATGAAAGAAGTAGTTAAACGGGAGGTTGTGAATATACTAGATGTAGGCATTATTTACCCAATCTTAAATAGTAAATGGGTGAGCCCCACACAAGTTGTACCAAAGAAGTCTGGGCTCACTGTGGTATTAAACGATAAAGGAGAATCCATTCCTACTCGAACGACTGCTGGTTGGCGAGTCTACATCGACTATTGCAAGCTAAACGCCATGACAAGGAAAGATCACTTTTCGTTACCCTTCATCAATCAGATCTTGGAGCATTTAGCTGGTCAAAGCTACCATTGCTTTTTAGGTGGCTACTCCGGCTACAACCAAGTACCTGTTTACCCTGAGGACAAAGAGAAGACAACTTTCACCTACCCCTTCGGCACATTTGCCTACATGTGTATGCCTTTTGGGCTGTGCGACACACCTACCACCTTTCAAAGGTGTATGATGTCTATCTTTTCAGGCATGGTAGAAAAATTCCTTGAAGTATTCATGGATGACCACTCCGTGTTTGGTTCTTCATCCGAGGACGGTCTCTCAAATTTGACCCTAGTGCTTAAACTCTGTTAAGAGACAAACCTAGTACTTAGCTAGGAGAAGAGTCACTTCATGGTCCAACAATGGATCATGTTGGGACACATAGTCTCTAAAGAGAAATAGAAGTGGACAATTCTAGAGTCGACCTTATCTCCAAACTACCACTACCCACAACCATGCGATAGATATGCTCATTCCTAGGCCACGGTGCATTCTATCAATGATTCATCAAAGATTTTTAAAAAATTTCAAAGCCCCTTTGCGACCTTCTCACTAAGGAAGCCACATTGGACTTTGATGGAAACTGCACACATGCCTTTGAACAATTACGAGATGCTCTATCTACAGCACCGATCATGCAGTCACCAAATTGGGCCATACCATTCGACATCATGTGTGACGCCCCTGATTATGCTGTGGGGGTTGTACTTGGACAAAGAGAGAATAAGGTCCCTCATGCCATTTTCTATGCCAGTAAGACTCTAAACGATGCTCAATTGAACTACACCACCACCGAAAAAGAGCTACTGGCAGTAGTTTTGTGCTAGATAATTTTTTATCGTACCTACTAGGATCAAAGGTGATTGTCTACACTGACCATGAAGCCCTTAGGCATCTCCTGGCTAAGAAAGACACAAAACCTCGTCAAATTTGTTGAATCCTGCTTCTACAAGAATTTGATCTTGAGATTCGAGACAAGAAGGGCACCAAAAATTATGTTTTCGATCATCTCTCCTGACTCTTAGTCCAGTCCTCCACTGACCACGTGCCTGTACGAGACTCGTTCCGTGACGTGCAACTATTTTCGGTCAGTACTATCCAAGGGCCTTGGTTTCCAGACATAATCAACTAGTTGGCGGTGGGGCACATCCCAAACGATTAGTCCAAATAACAAAAGGATCGTTTTTTCTCACAAGTTAAGTACTACTTATGGGAAGAGCCAGTGTCACGTCCTAACATTTTTAAAATAATTATAATCCAAGCGAATTGGAAAAGGGCTGGGTGACGCACCGACCGGAAGCGAAAATAACAAGATAAACTTATTTATTTTCTACCATAAAACCATAAGTTTCTTTATTTCAAAAATCTTAATTTTTAAAAGCATTATTGAGGGATAATAATGATAAAAGAAAACCTTTGGTTCTTACTGCCAAACATTCCCAAAACCAAAAGCAAAATCTGTTTCATATAAAAACTGGCCCAGGAATCGCCTACAGCCAGGGACCGCTTGAGCGGACCCCTAGTCGCTCGAGCGGACCTCCTGGGCAGCAATAGAATGAAAATGCTACAAGTTTCCATTGAACACAAAAACTGATTTGGAGCTCCGAAATGTATAATTCAGCATAATTAAGGTGGTCTAACACCACTAGAAATATTATCAATATAGGGTTTTCAATGTTTAAGAGTTTTTGGGGTGTAACCGGTGCCCATCACTTAAGTTTTTCAAAGAAAATCTCTTAAACTAATTCAAGAACCTTATATTAGATCAATCCTTTTTAACCACTAAACATTCTATACCATTTCAATTATGTAATATAAACATTCACCAAATCCTTAAGCAACAAAAGAAAATGATTAAACAATCATGTTTGGGGCACTACATATCCATCAAGACTACATAAAAACTTATATTCCAACGTTCAATATTAGTGTCCAACGAACCCCAAAAGTCTTCCAACAACTCACATACATGTAAGGTAATGTATATGGCCTTAAGGCCTTATAATCATCCGGAATTGAAATAGACAATTTAAAAGTTAATCTATTATATTCCTCCAACATCATTAAAATAAGCCTAAGTCTAAAAAGTAATGAACCATGCTGTGAATCAAGGTAGTCCCGCATCAAGGTTGATTCGGGATGCTTTAAGGCAATGTCTAAGCCTCAAGGACTTCCTTGCCATTAACACCTGGAATGTTGTTTTAAAACAACATTATGAATCAGAGCTCATAGGACATATAATAATCAAAGAAATATGCATATGATGTATGACAGATTATGCAACAATTAATCACGAGTACTAGTTAAGCAAAAACTCAATTTCCTAACTTAAAAGTATTGCTTGCATAATCTAATATGAAAATAGGAGATTTCCATGACCAAGTCACTAAGCCAGCACATGGTCACCACATAGTAGTAATCACATCCAAATCCCCTTGGCTTTCGCGAAGCAATTCCAACGCTTGGTCCACGACTAAAGGAGTGGGTCCCCCATTTCGGATCTCCGCGAGATCATGCCCAATTCACAAACTGCCATTGTGGGGATGGGCACCCATGGATCTATACACCTCATTCCCAACTTACGGTTCTCAACCGAAGGAGTGGGTCCCCCTTTACTGACTTCTTGGAAGTCTAGCCCAGCATATGGCCCGCGGCCAAAGGAGTAGGTCTCCCTATCATGATTTCCACGAATTCTAGCCCATCGTATGGCCCGCGGCGAAAGAGTGGGTCCCCCTATCACGACTTCCATGAAGTCTACATGTCCCATATCAACATAGACAACATCAAAGTATCACAATTAGAGCATAGGCACATGATTATGACACAATTCAAATTCAAATTCAAATATTAGATAAGCCAAGGCTTACCCGTCATACCGCACATTTATCACAACCTAGTCAAATCATACCATAGACATGTCCCGGTTGAGATAAGTTCATACATGGCTTAAGTACACATAAATAGGCCTAACTCCTCATAACTAGGGTCCATCCATTAATATACCGAATTATACATCAAAACGTAATCTCAAACCCTAGGTTGATGCATAATTTTCGTTCTCATAAATCGGATGTTAAATTAACAAGCCAACATCATCTCTAGCATGCTAAGATAACAAGATTTAACCACTAATCATGCATATAATCACCAAAGACCCATGTATTTTTAGATTAATTGAAGATTAGTAGCAAAACTCAACCAAAATATGATATAATCATCCATATTATACAAAATCTCAAAGATTTGTATATATCCTACCTCAAACCAAGTAGGAGAGATCCCAAACAAGCCTCAACTCTCAGCAATTCCACCTAGAATCTAAAGGATTTGGTGAATATTAGTAAGACAACTTTTATCACTTAAAACTCTGGAAATATTTTGATTTCTCTTACCAAACGGAGCCTAAGAATCAACCCTAAGCCTCCTTCAAGTTCCTCAGCACAGCCTCAGATCTCCTCTATCGTCAAAATACGATTTAAGGTTTCAAAAACAAACCAGAATCGCGATATAACAGCAATATATAGCAGTCTGCCAAACGGCACACCGCTTGAGTGGTCCACTAACTTCGCTCGAGCGAACACCGCTCGACTGGACCCCATGTCACTCGATCGACCCCTACAGCAAGCCTACATACGAATTTTCTTGGAAGCGAAGCCCGTTTCCAATCCATATGACTCAAAACTCAACCCGACACCTCAGAATAATATTCCTGAGATTCTAAGACCCTCGGCCCAAATTAACAACTTCGAATCAAGACGAAATTTTAAATCTTTCCAAAAATTTAATCGGGTTTCCAAAGGTTTTAGATATAAAAAGTATTAAACGAGGTTTTTCACTAAAATTCGAAATTTAAAGTAGTCACACCATTACAGTCAGAGCTTTTTAAATATTTCCCTGACCAAGTCATATGACTATGCGTACCTAAAGATGAGGTAGAAAACATTTTCGAATTCTGCAACTCATTAGCATGTGGTGGACACTTTAGTGGTAAGAAAAACGCAGCCAAAGTACTTCAAAGTGGATTCTACTGGACAACACTTTTTAAAAACGCCCACGACTATTGTAAAAGATGCTTATGATGCCAGCATATAGGTACAATGACTGCTAAGGACATGATGCCTCTGAACCCAATCTTAATTGTAGAAACCTTTGATTTTTGTGGCATCGACTTTATGGGACCATTTCTACTATCCTATGGATGTGAATATATTCTAGTAGCAATTGATTATGTATCCAAATGGGTCAAAGCTGCATCCACCAAATCAAATGACCATAAAGTGGTGGTCAAATTTTTACAAACTAACATCTTTTCTCTATTTGGCTTCCCAAGGGCAATCATCAGTGACGGCGGTACACACTTTTTGAACAAATATTTTTCATCCCTCCTCCGACGGTACTCGATCCAACATAAAGTCGCCACCCCTATTATCTGTAAACCAGTGGCCAAGTTGAAGTATCGAATAGGAAAATCAAGAATATTCTGATGAAAACCGTTTGTCCTAATATGAAAGATTGGTCCAAAAGGTTGGATGACACCCTTTGGGCATATTGCATTGCATACAAAACCCATATCGGAATGTCCCTATATCGTCTAGTCTTTGGAAATCCCTACCATTTGCCAGTTGAACTCGAACATCGAGCATATTGGGCTATCAAGTCATTTAACTTTGATATGCCTAATCTCGACAACCATTGTCGACTGCAGCTCAGTGAGCTAAAGAAATTCAACGAGGCATATAACAACGCCAAAATCGACAAAGCACGAATGAAAGGCTTCCATGATAAAAATATCTATTGGAAGACATTCGCGCCTAATCAAAAAGTATGGTTGTTAAATGCAAAATTACGATCATTCCCTAGTAAACTCCAATCTAGATGGGAAGGGCTATATGTGGTGACCCATGTCTTCCCACATGCTGCCTACTAGCTGCTCAACCCAAAAACTGGCAACTTCTTTCATGTCAAAGGGCAACGTCTTAAACCATATGTTGATGGCATACCAGTAGACCCTATATTCGAATCCATAGACCTCTCTCATCCAACCCAGCCAGTCGAGTAATCAACTGGCTAAGTCTGGCCGAAGACGTTAAACTTAGCCCTGTCTGGAGGGAACCCAGAGGCATTTCGAATATTAACGATACTCCACCAATGATGACATTGCTGTTTTCAAGTTGGGGGAGTGAAAAAGCTCAAAAATATCTCAAAATTTTTTGAAATATTTGGTCTGAAGATGTTAAACTACTCTCTTGACTGAGTTGCCCTCTTCGCACACTGAGGCTAAATGGATCGTGTGCCCAGCTCCGGTCAGCAAGAGTCGTTTCAAAGCAAGAGTCTCTATACATTGAAACGTAGAGCTAAGAGATAGGGATTCAGTAGATGTTGCCTCAAGGAAAGTTGTTAATGGCTAGTAGACCACTACAACACACGTTTCAAGGTGTATTACTATTCCTGAGGTCTACATATCTCCATTGCGATCAAGGGAGGGATGATTAAGCCCACTGGATGGGTTGAGACTCCTCTCCATGGCTTTGCAGACCCATACAGTCATAATGCCCCAAGCTACTAGATTAATCAGACCGAAGACCAGATTGAGGATAAACTACAAGGAATCTGACTCTTGGGAATCTAATTATAAAAGACCCATCTTCTGCTAGGTTAAAGTAACATAGTCATCAGTGTGGAGATGTCTGATGTCTGCACAAAAGGTCGTTTGTTTTGACAATTTCTTTGAGCCTATTGAAGTCTTAGAAATTGTTTTCGTGCTTAGAAATGTTAGGAGTGGTAGTTTTAGGATTTTATAATTTTAGGTTTAGATTTTTCACCGTCTAGACGGAATTCACCACCGTCCGGATGCCATGTCACACAACGGTCAAAAATTCAAAAAGGCCGTACAAGCATCCCAAGTGTCACCATTAAGATGGAATCCAAAAGATCAGCCAGTACGTAACTGCCAACTGTCCTACCACATTCAAAACCATCCAGACGGAAAACTTATCCTCCAGACAGAATTTCAACCGACGTTTCCTTAGAAAGGCGCGAGAATTAAAATTGCGCAGAAGCATTGGGACGCGCGTCACGACGGTACAATACCGTCCAGACTGTGGTCAGTTTCATTCGGACGCCTTGCGGCTATAAAAACCACCACCACCCTTTATGATCTTCACAACACTCAAACCTCCTCCCTATATCTCTAAAACTTGTCCTCTCTTACAAACTCTCTCAGTAATGTCATCCCGACTAAACAATAGGCTCCGAGCCAGCCGCATCCAGCAACAAGCTTGAGAACAAGGGCAACAACGGGAATACGCCCAAGTTCCATCTAGGCTTTGGCTCACCATTGCATTGCATCACATGATGCAATTCCCCATTCTGGACCCCTTCTTTTACGAGTGCCCCGAGGCCCAGCTCAACATCAACCTCCTTAACGGTCGCCAGCTGGGTAATCTTTTTGGCCCCTTTCCTCTGCTGGTGCCTTGCGTCATCCGGCTCTTCTACCAAAACCTCCACCTGGAGGTCCATCATTACCAACTCGGCCAACAGGTCGAGATCTTATCCACCAGCATCAACTGATACGACGTTGAGGTCGACCCTCGCCTTCTCGCCGAAGTCGTCAACATATTCGGTATTGAGGAAGACAAGCTCAACGACGACCGTGACCCAATCCCCGATGACATCACACTCCCGACGATGGCCTATGATATCTCCGAGGGATGCACGCCTCCCAGAGAGCTCTTCACCCGGCATGGAGAGCTTATCGTCGGGCTATAGTTCGTTGACATCGTCCTCAAGGCCAACGTCTTCTCCATCTCCCACAAAGACGAACGCCGCAACGAATCCCTCTGCACACTCTACACTCTCTACCGCTACCGCCAGCTGTCCATCCCCGAGGTGATGATCACATAGATGGGACGATTTCTCGATTGCCCACATGATCATCTCCCCTACGCTAACATCATCGCCCCCTACATAGTCCGAGGCACCAATGACAACCCTATCGCCTTCCTCATCTTGCCCACTAATCTCACCGACACTTAAATCTTCATTTACCCACACAATAATTGGATGAAAATTATCGATGCTCTTCGGGGCCTCCAAGCATCGCCAGCTCGACAACTAGATGCGCAGGTACCCACCGAGGCACATCCTCCACTTTCCCCTCACCAGCATTCACACTCACATCGACCCACCGGCCCCTCTACCTTTGGTCCACGTGAGGATTCGGAGGCACCATGGACTTTCACCCGTGGTGATTACGTGGCTATCCTCGTCGACCAGCAGGAATTACGGGCCGATATCCAGTACCTTCGTGATAGCCACTGTCGCCTTGAGGACCACTAAGTGGTCCAAGAGGAATATCTCCGGCGAATCATGGCTACCATGAACATCCACCATCCCCTTCCCCCACCACAGTGATCACCCTTAACATACACCTACCCAGGTCAAAACCACACCACGTGCACTTATCCCAGGTCACGTTGGAACCCACCCACCGCTTAAATAAAAACAAGCTCAGCCCCTGCACACCTCCATAATCTTCTCTGTACCTCTCTTAAACCCCCCCCCCCAAACTGTCCTTCACTTACCCCACCACCCCACCCGCGACCCCCCTCCCTGACATATTAACAACCGGTCCTTCCACCGCCCATGCCCCAAACTCTTGCCCCACCTCACCCTGCGCCAAAAATACAGCCACCCGCTTCAACATACACCTCCCCTCCATTTCTGCCACCAAATACACCCCTCCCCCAACACCTGCTTTCTGTATTATATTATTTTCTTTTTATTTTTTTTGTCATGTTTAGCATTATGTTTCTCCACACAGGCCTTTGGCTCGAGTTTTGTACTATTTTATATGTAATCACATGGAATAAATTACAGTATTCAGTTTACTTATTTGTATATGTTGATTATTTTATTTTAGCCATGATCTCTACCTACTTTATATATATATATGTGGCATTTTATTTAACTGTGCAATTCAGTAAGTTCTCACAGGTTGACCAAAATGAATGGCTACTACAAAACTTGGTAACTTTTCTTTCCCTTTTCCTTAACCTTATTTTTGCCCAATGAGGACATTGTACAGTTTATGTTGGGGGTGGAATAATTAAGAATATAAAAAACAACAAAAAGATTTTCCTTTTTCTTTTAAGGGTATGCAAAATTTTGGCTAAAATATGTTGT
>JAULLD010151326.1:0-12110 GCA_035668095.1 Sarracenia minor
AGTAGAACCTGAGATACGCTATGCTCCGGATAGGGTATGCCTTGTTGAAATTGAAATCTATCTTTCTTGAATATCCATATCGGTCATGTCACGATAGGATCTAATCAAATTCAAAGCTAGATAAAATGGGAATTATATCGAAATTAGATTATCAAATAAATAGTAGATTCTAACCTTGAGGTGGAACCCTTCTCATAAATTTATCTAAATTACTTTTTAAAATTGTTATTTGCTTTTTATACAAAATCACTTTCAAAACAAATCCAAGATTTACTCACTTTTTCCTAAATTAAATAGTTTAAACTTTCTTTCTACAAAAGTAACTCATTTTCCTTGTGGGATCGACCCTGGACTTACTACTTACTACCGAGTTCATAGTGAATCTTGGTAAAATAAATAAAATAAACAGTAGTCAATCCGTGATTAAACGACTAGGCGATTTGGTAACTACCAGTTTTGGACTACCAGTAAATTGACTCCACCAGAACCCTTGGAGCTTATTTCAAATCTATTTGGAGGATTATTTTTCTATATAAAAAATATTATTTATCTTTTTCATCCTTACTAAAAACAATGGAATCTGATTTCTTTTATTAAAGATTAAACTTTCTCCAATGATTTTTGGTTTAGTTTCTGTTTATGTTAACTAAAGTGGCTTTCTTTTACGGTTTTAATATTGGGTTTTATTAGTAATGGGTCAGACCGTTATAGATTGGTATCAGAGCTGTAGGTACGAATACCCTAGGAGCTGTGGCAATTGGTGTGCCATCGCGACAGTGCTGCATTGTGTGTTTCATATACATCTTAGGATGTTTAGAGGATCATATGGTAGGACTGCATAGTTGTGTGTTGTATGCTATGTGGGTATAGGGTTGAATTTTGGGACTATTGTGAGATCTGGTGGGCTACGTAGAAATCTGATTGGAAATGCATCTGATCAGCGTTGTTTCTAACCTGGAGGTCTATAGAAGTTCATCAGGGGGATCAATATTTCTTGGGAAGGCAACTCGGTATTGATTGGTTTTCATTATTGATGATTGCATGATTAGTGTCAATTATTTTCATGGGTGAAAACATGGGTCTAGTGACCAAAGATGATTATGTGTTATTGCCTTGATATGGGTTAGTTACCCTTAGGTGCTTACATGATCATGGTTGTGTCTCTCTATTGATGTGTTGTGGACGTTAGTATAGTCCTAGATGAGGATGTTTCTTTGTTAGCATGCCAAGTTAGTTTGATGTAAAACATGGTAGGCATGTGATGTTGAGAAACCTATGTGCTAGGTGGATGCTTGATGTGGTTTTGAGAGAGATGTGGTGGTTTGTACGCCTTGAGCCACGCTATGTCATAAGCCATTCATTATGACTCGTCTGTTACGTCATGAGCCATATACTACTGAGCGTGTATGGATGGGAACGTGTTACACGAGGCAACGTGGATGCGAACATAGTGGACGGGAGCGTAGTGACAATATGATGTGATATTATCTCTTGGGGATAGAGTTTGGGTTTGGGAGCTTCCTTTCCTTTTGTAAGATACCGTTGGTGGCCGTGTTGACGTCACGTCATCCTCGGCACCCTATTTTGGGTTTGTGCATTGTTTTAGGAATGTGTGTTTTAAGGTATTCCTCTGTTTGAGTTTGAGAGTTAGATTTGGGTAGTGAGGATCGACAAGAAGTTGATGGGTTTTCAGACCTTTGCATGTATGTGGCCACTATGGTACGGTTTAGATGCCTTATGTTTAGTTATTTGGGGTTTGTGGAAAAAAAAGTCAATTGTTGCTTTCGTGATCATGGATCGTTATGAGATATCTTTCTTTGAAAAGAACCTAGGTGTTCTAGGACGAGGTGGATGCGTGAAATGTTGCTATTGGTGTGGTTAGCATGGTTATAGTCTGGTGTACTACGGTTGAGAGTCTTTAGGAGTTTCCATGAGAGATGGTTGCGTGTGGTTTGGTAGTCATTTTGATGTTTAAGAGGTTGTGATGTGGGACATTTTTCCTTTTTTGGTGAGTTCTTAGGCACGTGGTTTTGGGATTTGACAAGCTAGTTGTTTTAATTTCCTTCTGCTTAGCAATGTAGTCACTTGAGATACCCTCATAGGTGATGGATAAGTGCGGTGGATGTTATTGATGCGTGAGTGGCACGGATGCGTTAGGACGACACGTTGGGTAGTGTGGTGTTCCCTTGGTAGATGGAGGTGCTCGATGTTTGGGCAGTGATGTGGAGGTTATCACACCATCGTTTGGAGTTGTGAGGATCCTTTGGTGGCATTCTTCGGTTACGTGAGGCATGTGGAGTTTGTGATAGACTCCAGTGATGCGGTGGTATGGTTATGTTGTAGTGTTCTTCATATCCCTCTAAGTGTTTAGCATGGTACCTTGTGTATACCCGTGGTGAACCGTTGGCATAATAGTGGGCACTGGTGTGGGAGGACCGGCTTGATGGGTGTGAATGTGTCCAAGCGACACTTAAGTTAGGGGTTTGGTGCGATTGATGATGTGGGTATCACAGATGATCGAGTACATTTTGTACGGTAAGGTATGATGATATGTATGGATGGGTGAACTATGATTAGTAAGCTGGACATTAGCGGTCATTTTGGGTTATTTATTTGTTCTCCTTGGATTGTGAAGAGATTGAGATTTCCATGGGCCGGTGTTTTTTGGTGACCTTTGGGTGATACTCGTGAGTGTAAGCTAGCGTTGTGGCCTGGGTGTGAGTATTTTTTTCCTTAGCTCCTAGCAAGAATTCGTTGTTTCACCCTATGGGTGTGAGAGTTTAGGTTACAGGTTGAAGAAGTGACTTTTGGTTGGGCCGATAGTCTTTGTGGAGTGGTGTTATAGGTTGTTGGTTGTTTTGTTGATCCGCGGTGTAGGTCTTAGTTTGTTTGGGTTTGTGGTATCCTTGGTGTTGGATGAGGTGAGTTTGCATGTTGGTTATAAGGAGGTTGAGCTTGCGAGTCCTGTCTTGTGTAAACCAGTGTTCAGTTGCAGATGTTTGGGAGTGTAGTGTCCCTTTTTCATTTCGGTTTTGAGAATAGTTTGTGGCGACTCTAGATGAGTTGGAGTGTGGTGATGTGATTTGTGGTGCGGGTTGTGATGGCGTTCACCCAATGTTTGTGGGTTGAATGAGTTATGTGTGATGTGACAGACGAGTTGCGTGTGATCCTTCACAGTTCGTGTTGGAAGTGAACGACTTATATTCTTGGTTTTGTCGCCTACATCCTCGGTGTGTTATGTAGTGGTTGGTTAGCTTGATATTATTTAATGCTTTAAGGAGCTGACAGAAGTATGACTTTTCTGGAACCAAGTCTGGGTGCAGTTTGGAGTTTTTGTCATGTGTGTGGTGGTTTGAGCTTGAGTGTTCTCGTTTTGGGTTGTCTCTATGATCGTTGTGGTGAGTTACCCCATGTATCGGTAAGATCGTGTAGCCGTGCTGTGGAAATGTGGAGTCTTAGTAAGAACTTTCTAGTAAGGTTGGTTTTGGTGTGTTTGTCCCTTGGGGAGCACATCTATGTGGCAAACGATGTTTGATTGGTGGCGACATGTTGGTACCTTGGTTTTTGGAGAATCTTGAGAGGTTGTGGACTAAAAGTGGTTAGTGATAAACGAGAGGTTTGGTAGTGATATCCCAGCTTGAATTTCGAGGACGAAATTCTTTAAGTGTGGGAGGTTGTAGGGACTATATCCCTCTTAATTTTCGTTTGATATTTATTCTTGGTGCAATGTTTTTTGTGCTTAGAATTAAAGTGTGTAATTTTGAAAAAAACATTTAAATGTTTAATTTTGAGAAAAACATTTTAATTTGAGCATGACGTTATTGGATTATCGTATGTATATATTGGACAATGCTTGAGTATGATTATTTTCAATGATTATGGTGAGTTTGGAGGTGTTTTGATCTTATATGTAGCAAAAACTACTGAAACGTCGCTGAGAGCAAAAAAAAACATCCATGATGCGAAGTGTCACTAATTCCTGATTTGGGCAGTGACTTCCAGAGAGCAGCGCTAGTAATGTGCTAAGGCGCTTCCAAGGTGCTTGGGTGCCCCGCCGAAAATGCCTTTTTAAAAAAGCGACTAAAGCTTTTGTTTTCATTTCAAAATCTCCTCTCCTCTCTCTCTCACTCTCTCTTTAAAATAGAAAGGGGGATTTAGGGTTTGGCATTTAGAAGGCCATGGAACTTCATGAAGGCATCTAGCACGGATTTGGATATGGGAAGCATGATAGGGACGTTAAGAGCTTCGTTTTCACCGGACGGTTTGTGCTTTGTAGCTTAGATTCGAGCTAGGGTTCATCCTTGGTGGGTTTTATCATCTATGAGGTAGGATCTAAACTATCTTGAAATTTTGAAGTTAATATGTGTTGTATATTTGGATTATATATATGTTTTGTATGTATAAATACGCAAAGGTTAAGATTTGGAACCCTGGGTTGTTGATTGGGTGTTCATAGCATCAGGTTGGGTTTTTATGGCTTAGGTTTGACAATCATATCTTGTTAATGAAAAACACTTTGATTGGGAAAAACCTTTTATAGGGTTTGAAATTGGGGCTAAAACCATGAAATTGGGGCTTTTGAGTGGTTGGATTTAAATTTATGAAATTGATATAATTTACTTGAAATTGAGGGTTGTGGGAACATAATAAAGTGAATTTGGAATTTTGATTGAAAGATAAAAATCCATGTGTATTGATACATTTGGGGGTTTTGGCTTGAAACTTGAAATTTAGGACTTTTACCATGTGTATTGGCTTAATTGGGAGTTTGGGGTTAAATTCATGGATGGATGTAGAAATCGTAGATATGGTAATTGAAATTACTTAATTAGGGATTATGAAAATCGTTGGGTTGGTTGGAGTATATCCTATAACCTATGATTAAACCTTGTTGAAATTTGGACAATTTATGTAAAATTTGTAAATTAGATGATCGGGGTGTATTGATTGAAAACTTAATCTTATTGATGATTTCGTAAATCCATGTGTTGGATTGGTGAATTAATGTGTATGTGTGTGTTGGCCTATGATAGGAGGAGATGACATATGTGCGTGAGTTTACCTAAGAATGGGAAAGATGGTATATGCGTGTGTTGAGTGTTGCCAAGAGGAACCATTTTGGGTTGGACTCGTAGTGTGCGTTATGATGAGAAGGACCTCATGTTTGGGTTGGACTCATGGCTTATGCCTGAGTGGCATATTTGTATGTGGTCCAAGTTGGCATATCTGTGGCAATGCTTGTCTAGGTGACAGCATTGGATGCTAGTTTAGGTGACGGCATCAAACGCTTGTCTACGTGACGGTGTTAGAGTCATGGCACTTATCTAGGTAACGATATATCACTGTGGGCGGCCATGTTAGTCTAGGTGACGGCATAGGATGCTAGTCTAGGTGACGATATCAGACGCTTGTCTAGGTGACGGCATATTTGGTGATGACACTAGTCTAGGTGACGATGTATCACTATTGAGGTGATAGTGGTTGTTTAATGATAGGGCATGTGTTGTCCGTCGGTGCAAGCCCAAAAAGTGTTGATGTGTGTGTGGGTGTGTATGTTAGAACTCACGGGTTATTGGATAATGTATAAATCTATGAAAATGTGATGAAAACCAGAATTATGGAAACCATATGAACGAGAATTTGAAAACGATAAACGTTAAGGTTTTGAAACAATAAATGTTTAAAGCTTGGAAAATAGTAAATTTTTGATGTTTCGAAATAAATAAACTATGGTTATGTACGAACTAAATGAACAATGGAAACGAATATGAAAATGTTTTGGAACAAGGTTGTTGAATGAAAATGGATTATGTGACATAAATGATTTTCCTATAAAAATATTTATATTTTGGATTAAATGTTTTTAATTCTTGTCACAAGATTATCCTCGTATATTGTGCTTAGTTCACTGTTAGTTTATTTCCTATGAGCCACAGCTCACGTTGTAGTTGTACAACGTTTTAAGTGTTAGCGGATGACGATCAGTGGATTGAGATGCATAGTAGGAGCGATCGGTTTCGGTTTGAGATAGAATTACCTAAGACGTTGGTATACTCTTTGATTCTTATATATATAATTATGAATTACATTGTATTCATGTAATTAAGGGTTATTGGAAACCTGGTTGTCATATTATGAGGTCAGTGGTCATTATTATTACATATGAAATCGCTTGGGATTTGATGTGGGTTTTATAATCTTGTTCGGGTTAAAAACCTTTACTTTTAGTTACGGATGTATCACCTGTTTTGGGTCATAAAAAAAGATGGTTTTGATTGGCTTAAAGATGATTAAAACTTTGGTTTTCAATTGAAGTTTGTTTGGGTCTTTTTTGGAAACCCTTAGAGCTTATTTAAAACCTATTTAGAGGATTGTTTTTCCATACAAAAAATATTGTTTATATTTTTCATCCTTACTAAAAACAATGGAATTTGATTTTTTTTATTAAAGATTAAACTTTCTCTAAAGATTTTTGGTTCGATTTTCATTTGGGTTAACTGAAGTGACTTTCTTTCGCGGTTTTAATATTGAGTTTTATTAGTAATGGTTCGGGGTGTTACAGATCCTTAAATTGTTTAATTAGTGAATTATTAGTTCTCTCAATTTGCATCGTGATCTACCTCACGTTTTGCTTTGTTAGTCTTCCAATCACCTCCAATATCCTAGTGGTTGGGTCAAGACTATTAGTTAGGGTTTGATGCTAGAATCCAACTCAAAGTCATAAAGAATAGTAAGATAGTTGAACAAAAAGTCTAAATTAACACAATAGTCATTCCCTAGCTTAATTAAACACACTCATAATTTTGAATTGAAACCTATGCCATTACTATTTTCCTAATCCAATAACACACTAAAACTTCTGAATAGGAACCTACACTGAGGTTATCTCCACAAATTCGACAACATACTTAGACTTCTGATTAGAAACCTACCCCTAGCTAAGACGTGTTTCCCAATGGAATTCAAAGCATGTTGTCGCGCTCGGGATTTTTCTCGAAACTCAAATATCATCATAAAAGGGAGTTTTAAAAAGGGCTTTGATTTTTCATTGGTTTTGGAGTTGGGAAAGATCCTAAAGCTTAAATGCGACAAAGAAAAAAAAATGGATTTTGATTTGAAAATCGGATAAAAAATAGAGTAGTCACCTAACATAGAGTAAATGTGTGTAAAGTCATCCACTTTGAAACCTTTTCTCAGAACACTACAACAATAATGGTAAAAGATCTCACTGCAAGAATTAAAAAGATCTCGATTTTCTTAACATCAAGATTGAAAAAACAAAAATTTATTTATCTCAGCTGACCAGCTAACCGAGATCTTTAATGATTTTTAATTTCGATTTTATTAACATCGAGATAAATTTTCAATACTTTTTTTAAGACAACCGGGATCAAAATGTTGGATCCGCGCCTCAACCCATAACCCGACCCGAAACCCGCTAACCCAATCCACGAAACACGTCCGCTCTTATTTGCAAACCTCATAATTCGATCTCTCCCAACCTGTTCTTCGCGAAACGCAATCATCCTCCTCCCCCTCGCAATCCATCAATCCGATTATAGCAAACCCTAGCCGTCTCTCAATCCATCGTCCTCCCGCTCGCAATCCATCGTAAGCCATCCGCCGCAAGACGTCGCAGGCCGTCCTCCGCACGCCGCCGCCCCACCACCGCTAGAAATCGCGACCCATCATATATTGTGTTAGTCTCTCTCTCTCTCTCTCTCTCTCTCTCAACGCACAGACCGTGTATAGATACTATGTAGGTATCTCCGCACGCACACATGGTGTTTGATGTTTTGCCTATGAGAGACAAAACATGCTGAGGGTGTTTGATTATAGTTGGTACTGTGGGGTGGGCTGGTGTAGTAGCAGTTCCCTGCTTGGGCATGGGTAGTAGTAACATTGACAGTAGTTGGCTGTGTGGTGGGCTGGTGTAGTAGCAGGGGTGGATTAGGCTGTGTGGTAGCTACTGTGATCTTGCATTCTACTGGTTTGACAGTAGTTGGCTTAGGCTGGTTTGACAACAGTTGGCTAGGCTGCAATTGTCTTGGCTAGTTGGCTGCGCTGTGAGGTGTATTGGCTTGGGCTGCAGGGTTTAATCTAGTTTGTTCTTGGCATGGGCAGGTGGGCTGCTGTGGCATTGGCGGTGGGGTGGGCGGTGGGGTGGGCTGCAATGGGGTGGTTGGTGGGTAGTCTAATCGCCACAGGTTTTTTTGTTTCAATTTGACTTTGGTAGTTTCAGTTGTGATAAATTTGCCCTTTAATTTACATATTGTCCAATCATTGTTTCAATGTTCTCTTAGTTAGCAGAAATACCTAGCAGCAACATAACTTTACATATTGTCCAATCAATGTTCTCTTTGTTTCAATTTGCCTCCTGTTTTATCTTTTGAGCAATTAGTTAGTTCAAATTAGTTGGGCAAAATAACTTTTTATGTCAACCCAGCAAATTACTATAAAGATAAAGAATGAGGAACCATGTTGGTTATTTGTTTAATAGTAAACAAGTGGAACAACAAAGAACTTACACAAGCTGCAAATTCGAAGAAGCGAGACTTTCGGGTATGGACCCAGTAAACTGATTGTTTGATAAATCCCTACATCAATGAAGGGAAAAGGTTATGTACAGACACTGAGAAGTGATAAAACATTGATATATGCGCTCTTATAATATCAGTTAACTAGCCAATTTAAAATGCCAAACAAAGATGAAATAAGCAGTAGCCAGAATCAGTAGTTGATCCTCAAAATGCATCCACATGTTCCAAACTAAATACTCAAGAAAGGGAACATAGATGAAAGATAGGTTATAAGAGTTTGGTTGTAATAGGACTCTAAAAGGATGCCATTGATAAGGAACAATGGAACGCTAATACACTGATGGTCGGTGAACTTACAGCTTTACAAGAGAATTCTGGCCCAGGCCTGAGGGAGAACCTCCCAATGAATTAGAACTCAAGTTCCTGCAGTTGAAAATAATGTTTCCAAAGGGTTAATAAGATCCAGAAGTGCACCAAAATTAGAATCCACAATAGCAGAGCAGAATGCAACTGAATAAGATTTCATGCACGAAGAATTAAAGCTACAAAATAAAAGAAACTAATTAAAAGACTATTCTATAGAGAAAATTGTTATAAATGAAAGCTATATTACACGGTATAAGTAAGAAAATATTTTGGAATGTAAAGGTGATTAATTATTGTCTACTGTAAAAGTTATTATCTTATAATTTCTAAATGCTCCCATCAACAAAAAATTCTAAAATCACCATTGGCTATTAATAGAGACGACGACCAAAAAGTTCACTCACAAATCTACAAGGAGGGGTTCTTTGCCAAATGAAACAGGTTCTTCGAATAACAATGTAAGCAATTCAAAGATTTTATCCCAATTTATGTCCTTTCTCAATTACAAGATCATCTATTCCCACCTTTCAACTTGTCAAAAATATATATATTCCCGCCTTTGTGATTATAAGCCAAGAGAAATTCCTTAAATCTCATAAATCTTAAATGTCAAAAAACTAAAATGAGAGACATACATAGAAGATACTATGCATCATGTTTTTGTTAAGCAACGGCATACCCTGCCATCACAAACCCTTGCCAATAAAGCCACAATTGTTACTACTGCCACCAATAAAGCCACAATTGTTACTACCTCTCCAAATATTGTTCCACGATCCAAACTTTAGATTGTATTTATTTTTGATATTTTTATTACGCTATTTCATTTGAAATAAAAGTATTAGCCCTGCATTTGCGACCTCCATCTAGACTAAACAATTAGCATTCTTTAGAAGAAAAAGGGAAAAGGAAAAGAAAAGCAAAGCAAAAAAAAAAATAGAACAGCAAAAAAAAAAATACCAGGTCTTCTGCTTTGCAGGAACCCTAAACCACCAGAGCCACCATTTTTTCGCACCCACAAAGCTTCCCCGCCTTTGCCGAAACTCCCACACCCACCATAGCAGAAAACCAACAGTGCCGGTAAATCCCTAAACCACGATCTCACCATCGAGCCTGAATATTTCTTCAACTTCATGACCTTACCAGTATTTTGTGGTTCATGAATCTGCAGCAGAAAACAAGCACTGAATATTTTCTGGAGTCCTAACATATTTTCTGTAAGCAAAAAAGTTTCTTTCAATTTTCTGTATGCAAAAAATTTCTGTAGCAAATGAAACACAAAATTGCAGCAAATGGAAGGGCAGCCAGTTGGTGGGCACAAAATTGCAGCCTCATAAGGAGACTTGCCTTTCTTAAGTTGTTAGGGACTTTGCAAATGGTGTGCTTTTTAGGGACATTACTTTCTTGCCTTGTTTTTTAGGGACTTTGCAGCTGGTGTGCTTTTTTGCAGATGGCGTATTGATTTAGTTTTTTTATTGCTTTGGTTAGTTGTTGATTGAAACAATGTATGTCAATAATTATACTTATAATAATAAATAAATAAACAATGAAGTCTTGGTTTGGCTCATTTTTAAGTCGGCCTTTTGGCTTTTGGATTAAAGTCACAAAAAAATCAAAAACCTCGTTTTTCAACACCCCCATTTTTTTGGCATTTTGCCTTTTGTTTTTGTTTTTGACTTTTTCCTAACAATTTGCAATTTTATCCTAAAATGGCTTATTGGCATTTTTGGCCTTTTTATTTAGCTTTTTAAGTTGTTGTGTTTGGCATATTTAGAAAGCCAATTAACTTTTTCTCACTTATGTTTCTAAGGGAAAAAAAATGTATATGCACATTTCAAAAAATAGAAAAAAGACATACTAGTATTCTAAACACTATATGCATATGGTTCAATCAAGCTACGATGTTCTATTGTTATAGTTTTACTACCAAACCACTAACAATGCATATGGTTCAGAGTCTTCAGACAATTAAGGTACACCTCTCATTCTATATAACCTCGTGAGGCCTTATTGAGACATTAAAACTTAAACAACTGTTTGTTACCATCACTATAAAATATTACCACAGTTGATTCACTTGTGTAGGTGAAATTCCCTAATTAATCAGGCTGACAATGCTAGCAAAAATATTAGTTAATAAAAGCTCAATAGAACAAGAACTGTTAGTCAAGAGCTCATTACATGAGGCAACAGAATGAGAGGTGGTAATACCGTAGCAGAAGCATATAGAAAAAATTATGGTGGACTTCTTGTCTGTGGGAAAGAAAAAACCACTTAATTATTTGGGAGGTGGTCTCGCTTCCAAAATAGAAAGGAGACGTTGCTTTGGGTAATATTGTAGCTAAAAACATTAATTAACTTGGAAAGCATGTGTGAGGGTTTGTTATGGATTGTGAGTCCTTAAGGTGTTCTGCACTAGGAGCAGCAAGTATGGAATTCAACCTAAAGGGCGTTCAACTGGAGCAATTCCAGTTCTTGAAAAATCAATTAGCAAGGACTTCCTTTTGAAGTGGGGAGGTCTCCTTTGATAATTTGTCCCTTATTTGTATTTCCCAACTCATTTGCATGAAGTGACTGAAAATTTTCTTTGCAGATAAAAAAAATGCAAAAGTTGAATCGAAATGATTGTTACTGAGGTACCACCTGTTTCGTAAATGATCAAAATTTGAAGTCAAATCGGGCCAAAATTAACTACAAGTGACAACGAAAGACAAGCAAGCTATAATAAAAATAATTAAGTAAAAACTTATTAGTACATCATATCCATTGTTAAGTGACGTCGAATAGTGATTGTGAGAGTAAAAATGAGAGTGATGAGCATAATACTTGGCCCCAACCTTTGAGAAAAAGCAACGCAGACAATGAAAAATAAAAAAATGTACTGTGCTAGTTCCCTTCGTTTCAAATTTATAAAATGATTGCAATAAGTATTTATCCTTCTGAATAAAAAACAATACTGTTACAGTAGGTTTCCAAAATCATCAAGCCGACTCCAAAATTCTCTAGCGGCAAAGCTCCTAAGTTTTAAGAAAAACAATTGTTCTTAGGGTAACAATAGTCACTCATAAGTTTTAAGAAAAAAAAAATACAATTTGACATTAGAATGTAGAGTATTAATAAACAACTTTTATCCATAGAGGCTAGAAATCATACCTAGAAATCATACACATTCCAGCAAAAAACTATACAATGGGGAGTTTCATC
>JAULLD010152425.1:0-12106 GCA_035668095.1 Sarracenia minor
TCGACCGGCATAGGTATCAGGGGTGTCGGTCGACCGACACCCATGCCAGTCGACCGACAGGCTGCTTTTCCAGCCTTTTTGTGTTTTCTTTAAACTTTGAAGCCCCTTTGGGCCGTTTGGGTATTAAACTCCTTTTTAAAATTTATAATACCCTGAGGATAAATTGTGAGGAAAGGAAGAAAGCTTGTGCAAAGTGCTTTTAATGAAGTTTTTTGTTGAATTTAAAAGGAAGAAGTTGAGTTCTTAGAAAGAAAACGAAAGCCCAACTTTTGATGTGTGTGGTTTGTTAATAGAGAAGGTAGTGAATGAGTCATGTTCATTATAAATGAATAAAAGGATTTGCCCGTCCGTGAAGGGGCCGAAGTGTTGTAACTCTTTGTGAGTTACGGGATTTGCCCGTCCGTGAGGGGGCCGAAGCACTCAACTCTTATCGAGTTGTTGGATTAGCCCGTCCGTGAAGGGGCAGAAGTTTTAAATCACAAATTGGAGTGTCATGAATAAATACGTGGGTGAACTAGAAGTTAATTATAAATTGATAATTTATAATTTTAAGAAAGTTAAGAAGTGAGGGAACTAAGTGAAGTGAGATGCTTGTAATTAAATTCTGGATTATTTATTTACGTGTTGCATCTTGTCATTTTCATCATAATCCTACTAGCTGTCGCTAATGTTGTTGTTTTATATGTTGAATAAAATAACAACGCAGGTAATTTAGGAAAAGGCATTTTGGAGGAGTGAGGCTTCTTCATAGCACTGGAGATGTGGCTCTTGCTGTTACATATTTATCTATTTTGGAGTTGAAGTATTTAAATTTCTAGTTAGCCTATGTTTTTCAGGCTTGAAGTTTTGTTTAGGCCTTTAATTAGAATTTGAAGTTTTTGTTAAGATTTTTTCATTTAATGCATGATTGTGAGGACGATTGGGTATTTCATCCTTTTAATGAATAAGATGATCATATTTCTTTTATTAGAAATTTTCAGGGATGGGTTCGTTTCCATTATGAAGTAAGAAGTTTTGATGTGCAAGTCTTGAAAAATCTTGAAATCTTTTAAGTTGCTGAAATGTTGGTTCAGTCAGCGTGTCAGTCGACCGACTCAGGGAGTCAGTCGACCGACACTTGTTGTTATAAAAAAAAAAAAATGTTCTGGTCATTCGATGACTTCAGGTTTTTAAGATGGAAATTATTATCTTTCAAAGAAGTTTTGATCAAATAAACACTGGAGTTTGTACTTATTAAAACGAATATTTTAATTATTTTCAAAAGAAGTCAGACTGTTACACATATCATCTATTGGGTTGGAGATTGAGGAGTTAGATCGTAGAATGCATATAGATACGCTGATGGGAGTTACAACTATGTCGAGGTTGATCTGTAGATCTTGTGAGATCGAGATAGCACACTACCACCTAGCCTTTGACCTTGTTGTTCTAGATATGGATTTCATCAACATCATCCTTGGGATTGATTGGTTGACTACTTTTCGTGCTCACATAGACTGTGACCGCCGTCGTGTGACTATTTCCACGCCTGATAGAGATACCACCATCATGTGACTATTTTCATCGTGTAACTATTTCCACCCCTAATAGAGATACCTTCTATTTCATTAGTGATCGAGAGGATGGTTCCATACCTTCGCACCATCCTTCTTATGGTGGGGGCCTTAGTGCCTTATTCTCCGCACTTGTATTAGATGAGAACGAGTTCAATTTGTTTTCCAACAATCGTAAGTGAATTCCCCAATGTGTTTTCATACGATCTTTTTGAGTTTCCAACTCGACGTGAGGTTGAGTTTTGTATCAACTTGCTTCCGGGGACTGACCACATCTCCATGCTTCCCTACCATTTTGCGCTTGCCGGGCTCACGGAGCTAAAGATCCAGATAGAGGAGTTACAGAGTATGGGAATTATTCAACCTAGTGTCTCGTTGTGGGGTCCTCTGGTCCTATTTGCTAAGAAGAAAGATGGGTCACTTTGCCAATGTATCGATTACTGCAAACTAAACCAAGTCACAGTGAAGAATAAGTATCCCATGCCCCACATTGATGATCTGTTTGACCAGTGGAGGGGATCCGTTTGCTTTTCAAAGATTGATTTGAGATCCGGTTATCACCAGGTGAGAGTTAGAGAAGAATATATTGCAAACATAGCTTTCCATACCCGATACGGTCATTACGAGTTTTTAGTCATGCCATTTGGATTGACTAATGCTCCCGCCACGTTTATGGACTTGATGAATAGCATCTTTCAACCGTGTTTAGATTAGTTCGTTGTGGTGTTTGTTGATGACATTCTTATATACTCGCCCTTAGTAGAAGCTTATGAGGAACACCTACGCATTTCTTTGCAGCTGTTGAGAGATCACAGGCTATACGCCAAGTTTGAGAAGTGTGGGTTTTGGCTCTTAGAGGTCTGATACTTATACCATGTTGTTTCCGAAGAGGTAGTCGCGGTAGATCCGTCTAAAATTGAAGCAGTTATGAACTAGGAGCGACCGAAGTCAGTGTTTGAGATCAGGAGGTTCTTAGGACACACGGGGTATTATCACCGATTTGTGAGTGATTTCTCCAGACTTGCGACATCGATAACCCGCCTCACACGTAAAGGTGTTAGGTTCGCTTTGGGCAACCATTGCGAGACGACTTTCAAGAGTTAAAAAGGTGATTGACCACTGCGTCCATCCTGATTATACCAAAGTGAGGAGTTGGCTACGTAGTTTATTGTGATGCTTCCCATGAGTGATTAGGGTGTGTATTGATGCAGGTAGAGAGTGTAGTTGCTTATGGATCATGATAGGTGAAAGATCACGAGCAGAACTATCCTACCCATGACCTAGAGCTTGTGGCCATTGTTTTCAACTTGAAGATATGGAGACATTATCTTTATGGCGAGAGGTTCGAGGTATATTCCGACCATAAAAGCTTGAAATATCTTTTCTCCCAGAGAGACTTAAATTTAAGACAGCGCAGATGGATGGAATTCCTCGGTGACTACAATTTCAATCTCCAATGCCACCCCGGGAAAGCAAACGTGGTGGTAGATACTCTTAGTAAAATGTCAAGGGGTATGTTTGCGTAGATTGCTATACGGGAGTGGGAGATGATGGGCGAGATAGGTGAGTTCAATTTGTAGTTGGACAAGTCCGAGGACTGCGCCGTGTTATCTGCTATAACTTCCCAGTCTTCTCTTGTGATGCGAGTGATAGAGTCCCAAAAGGAGGATGCCAAGAGCGTCATGTATCGGGATCAGCTAGCTTGTGGAGAGGGTGCACCTGAGTGGGATATATTTAAGGATGGAAGCTTACGATTTGCAGGGAGGATCTTTATACTAAAGACTTGCCAAGGTGAGGTGTTGAAGCAATATCATTATTCACGCTTAGCGGTACATCCTGGTTACACCAAAATGTATAATGACCTCCGAAGACAATTTTGGTGGTGGGGAATGAAGAAGGATATTACAACTTTGATATCTCGATGCCTCACTTGTCAGCAAGTGAAGACAGAACATCAGAGACCGACAGGACTGCTTCAGCCCTTACTCATGTCGGAATGGAAATGTGAGTATGTCACCACAGACTTCGTGATGGGCTTGCCGAGGTCGCCTCGCAGATATGATACCATTTGGGTCATTGTTGATAGGTTGACCAAGTCTGGCTATTTCTTGTCAATTCACTTAACCTTTTTAATGGCCAAATTAGGTTGTTTATACCGTAGTGAGATCGTCCATCTTCATGGTGTTCCAGTTTCGATTGTATCTGATAGAGACCCATGTTTCGCTTCACGCTTCTGAAGAGGTTTGCAAGAAGCTATGGGGACTAATCTCCTATTTAGTACGGCTTTCCATCTACAGACTAATGACCACTCTGAGCGTACTATACCGATATTAGAGGATATGTTGCGAGCTTACGTGTTGGAATTTAAAGGATCATGGGAGGATCACCTACCGTTAGTAGAGTTTACATACAATAATAGTTATCAATCTAGCATTCAGATGGGAGAGGCCTGTTATCAATAATAGTTATCAATCTGTATATTGGGTGGACATGGGAGAGGCCTGTTTATCAGGACCAGACTTAGTTCGGGAGATTACAGAGAAAGTTGCAATCATTTGGTAGTGCGTGATCGCAGCACAAAACCGCCAGAAATACTATGCGGATAAGAGACGACGACCTTTAGAGTTTAAAGTGGGAAAGCACATTTTTCTTTGGATTTCACCATGTAAAGGGGTAATGCGATTTGGTAAAAGTGGTAAGTTATCTCCACGATTTATTGGACCATTTCTTATCGAGGAGAGGATCAGGCCGGTAGCATATCGTTTGGCCTTACCACCGCAGCTATCTTCAGTTCACGACGTTTTTCATGTTTCTATGTTATAGGAATACCAGCCGGACCCATCACACATACTAGATTGGATGGATCTCAAGATTGATAAGGAGCATACCTACGAGGGAACACCTATTCGGATACTGGGTACCCGAGAGCAAGACTATATCATACGTTAATGTCTTATGGCAACATCATAGAGATGATGAAGGGACCTGGGAGAAAGAGTTAGTCATCCGAGATCGATATCTGGAGTTGTTTTCCTCATGAGGTATGTTGATTTCAGGGACAAAATCTCATAAGTGGGGGAGGCTGTAATACATGGAGCGTTCGAATTAAAAATCTTTAATTAAAACTTTAAAATATTCTCTCAAATTAGTTAAAGGTTTGAACTCTTTTGAAATTAAATGTTAATTTAAGGTCTCATGATACTGCCATTAATTTTAAAACCTCAGGAATATTATTCCAAGGTATCGGGTTTGGTTCAGGGACTATTGGACCGGAAACGTGCCCCGGGTTTTAAATTTTTGAATTGGTCTAAACAGCAGGGGTTGCTCGAGCAACTGTAACAGATTCAGGATTTTAATTTTGACCCAAGGCTTGTTCTTTTTCATTTACCAAATATCTCTCACACTCGTCGCATCTAGAGCTATGAAGGGGATGAAGTTTGCAGCTTGGCGGTGAAGTTGGAGAGCTTTTAAGGTCTTGTTTTGTGAGTTTAATCAACTTAAGCCCTCTGAATCCTTCTCTTTTCCTCTCCTTTCACGATTCTTACAAACCCTTCTCCATGATTTAGGATTGGGGTTTCGGTTTGTGCTTGATTTGGGGCATTCCTTGGATTATTTGGCTCCTTTGAGGTAGGATGGTACTAATCCTTGAAGTTTGTTCATTATATGTGTTGTATTTTTTTTTTTGAAAAGTTGATAAATCATGCTTTATGTAATTTTGCTCAAATGTGAGGAAACCTTGGCTTGAATCTTGAACTTTGATGGTTATCTCTTGAATGGTTTTTGCATAATACCATCTTCCTATGCTTGAATGGGAGTTGATTTGGTTGAAGGAAAGGTGTAGGGAAGAACTAGGGTTTACATTTGGTATGTCAGATTGAATGCAAAAATTCATATTTTGATTCATGTGATTGAGAATTGACGTTGAATGAGTGAGATTGTGGGGCTTGGGGACCCAAATTAATGAACATAATTCTATGTTGTATGTTGCATTTGATTGCGGTAAATGTTGAAACCCTAAGACAATTCCATTTTACTCTTGCTTTGATGAATATAACAAACGTTTGTGATGATATCTTTATGAGTGAGTGATTGAATTGGCTATGGGATTAAGATGTTATGCGGTTGGCCTAGCCCTCAAACCTTTGGGTTTGTAAAGTGTGGCATTGGATCGTTGTGCAGTTGACCTAGCCTTCAAACCTACGGGTTTGTAAAGTGTGGCATTGTGGTTGGCCTAGCCCTCAAACCTTCAAGTTTGTAAAGTGTGGCATTGGATTGTGACATTGAAAATAAGTTCCTAAGTGAATTTTATAAAACTGGTATGCAATGAAAGAACTTTTGAATGTGACTTGATGAAATGAAAGACTTTTTGAATAAAAGGATTTTTATGAATATTGCATATCCACTTCACATATATGGCATGTATTCTTAGATTATTACCTATCCTATGAGCTCCGACTCACGTTGTTTTAAAACAACATTACAGGTGAAACATGTAAAGATAGAATGGAAGAACGAAGTTTCCTTGATGTTGCAAGCATTTTGTTTTGGATAGACCCTTTTGTACACTTTTGTATACTCACACACTTGATACACCTAAGAGTATATTTTTGTTTAAGCTTCATGCTTCTAGGAAATGATGTAATTTTGATCACCAACTTTAGTGGTTTGTATAGATATTCATGGATTGCATTAAGTAAGGATTTGGATGTGGGTTACGGATATGTAGTTGGGTAGTCTTAAACATTAGTTCTTGGTATTCTATATGTATGAAGCTTGGACCTAACCTTTGAATGCTTAGTGGATGGATGAAAGCTTGTTTTGTTTCTCTAAATCTTCATTGTTGGTTTGGGTTGAGAAGGAAATTGTAGCATTGCATCGATTGTAGTTGAAATGTGAAGAAGTTTTGTAACTTGTGGTAATTTCCAATTCTAATGCCATAGGATTTTCTTGAATTTCGTTGGTGTTGGAATTGTAAAAAGACCAATAATTGGCTCAAAAACCTTGCTATATGCATTCCCAATGTTGTGGGTTCTTTTTAAGTTTTATGGAACAACAAAAACAGGTTTTGGGATAAAATTTTCTGTTGCAATTTTAGGCTAAAAATTTAGTTTTCTGCAACTACCGCTCGAGCGGTGGTTGTGTCCGCTCGAGAGGTCCCCTGTTACATAGGTTTTGGCAAAACTTTTAGCTATTAAAATGGATTTTTGTGATATAATCTGATATGAAACTCTGTTTCATTGACATCAATTTCAAGCATCCTATTTATCAAAAATCATGGATTTGGATCTGATTTTGATAGATCAAGAGTAGAAGATTTTGTGTTATATTTTCCTAAAATGTAAAAGTTTAATAAAAATTTAAGTTTGCGTGATTGGTTCATTAACTAATTAATAATCCGGGATTAGGACGTTATAAGCATTCAAGCATGAATCATACAAAATTCTAGAACCTTTTACTTCAGTAATGGAACCCCAAGGATGCAACAGATCCCACCAAAGGAAAGTATTCTTACCATTCCCAATCTCATACTTAATAAAAGTTTTTAAAATAGAGCGAAGTTGCAAAATTTTCTGCCAACACCATGAAGCAGATTAGGGTATTTTAGCAGCCCATAAAGATTTTCCCTTTAAAAGATTTGACTTTACCAACATACACCGTATCAAAATGGAACCACCGATAAGAAGAAACCAAATGTGCTTGGTGATGGCAATCTTATTCAAGAGCATAAGAGATTTAATTCCAAGGCCTCCCTCCTTTTTAGGAGCACATACCTCTTTCCACGAGACTTTGGTGCCAGATGATTTCATCTCCGAGCCACTCTAAAGGATAATCCTCGTTAACTTTTCCATCTCCTTACATTTTTAGTAAATGTAATCATGTGCACAGTGAACCTTCCTGGGTTGTTTCTAAGGCACCAAAGGCGATGGTTTTCCCTCTGGTTTTCTGATTATGGAGACTTGATGCAAGCATAGAGCAAGAATTCATCGCTTGATGTTATTTTTGAGGATTTATGGAAGCGAGAAGCTTTGGATTTCAAGTTAGCCATAGTTGTTAAGTATGGATTTGAAGAAATTTTTTTGGCTACATGACTGCTTTGTTTTTAGAAGCACAGAATCTCTTCCGAGGATCATGAGATTTCTAAATCCTAATTTCCTCGTGCTCAGATCTTATTTTGGTTTTTTCCATGATCACGTTGAGATTAAAGATGGATTATTCCAAGTTCAGCTATGTTTTTGGTGTATTCTGGATCAAGCTTTTGCTTAATTCTGAATGTTTTTTTTTTTTGCTGAAGCATGTATACATTAAGAACGTCTTTGGCTTTCAGTCCAGTTTCAAGATACTGTATCTTGAAGCTTGATGATTTTTGTTATGTGGTTAACTCGAAGCAGAGTATAACAAAGTTAGTGATATTATTTTTTGTTCGAATATGTAGGTTTGAGTGTGCTTTCGCACTCTTGCACCAAGGTCGCACTCTGGTTTTGAATTTTTTAATTGCTTAACTACAGATCAAAGTGTTATTATAATCAAAATTAAAAAAAGACTTGATTGGAAAAAAACCCTTTAGGCTAACAATCTCCCCTCTTTTGATTATGAAAAACCATTGATTTGCAAATGCATCAAAATATAGAGATTAAGCTCTAAGATACCAATTAACAAATATGCAAATCAATCCAAAAATTCTCCCTCTTTTTCATAGCAAAAAGGAAAGACAAAAAAGCATATGCACATAGCAAATAAAACAACATTATTCCATCTTTGTTTGAAAAACAAAAAAAAAATCGCAAGGGACTGAGTGTATCAGGGCAATAAAAATTTCTCTTTGAATATGATAATTATATGATTATAAAGACAAGTAAGATAGACATATTGCAATTGGCAAGCAAAGAAAGCAAAAATTATTCTCCCCCTTTTGTGAGAAGATCATGCAAACATAGACATGCAAAGCAATTAATAAATCTCTCTTTATAAGTGTTTCTTCCCCCAAGTTGTTAGTCCACAGAAAATGTTGTTTTCTCCCCCTTTGAAAAAGAATTGTTGGAAGAATTAAAAAAATTATTGTTGTTCTCCCCCTTTGTAAAAAGAATATTAGCAAAGAACAACTATATGACCATGATGACTTGGAAGCAGAGGATAAGCATCAAGATTATGCATTTAAGTAATACTTTTCCCTTTTTACAAGCAAGTAAAGACAAATCTAAAAAGGTGTTTATGCGAGCAAACAAATATGATGTACAGGCATATCAATCATTCAAAGATTTTATGAAAGTCTCCCCCTATGTCAAGTAAGATGTGCATAGCTCATGACATATCAAAATTATGATTAAGACCTTCGAATCATATTTTGAATAAAAGGACTATAGCATAGTGGGTTTACGAGAATTTTACCAAAAAGGGATTTATTAAAAATATTTTATATGTGAAATAACCCGATAATTGACCGTCATACACTATAGGTTTGAAGAATTTTGAGTATGATACCAATTGATGATTAATCATGTAGCATGAGCATACATACTCACATATATGAAATAAGCAATGAAAATCATGTGAGAGTAATGCAAAAATATAGGCCTGATATCAAATAGATTAAAGCATGAGAGCATGATATCAAAAAGACATTAAACAAACATTTTCTATAGGCATGGGATTTGGTGTTGACACAAGTAGCCAAGAGTGTCGACATTAAGGCAGTGTGATGTAGGTAGAAAGCACAAGGGTTCAACAATAGAGATTAAAAGGTTCGACACTTATCATCCAAAAATAGGAAGTTTTGAACCTTGGGAGCTAAAATGTAGAAACAAGCACACAAAGTGTCGACACTTTATCAAGTGTGTCGACACTTTTCATATGACAGAAAAGTGCAGAAAATGCATCTTATGATTTTTTGAAATAATGATTAGGCATATCAAAAGCATTGATATACATGGCATATAATCACAAAATAAGGAAAAAAAAAAGCAAGCTTTTCTTAATGTAAAAGCATTAGATGTTACCCATTTTGTACGTTAACAACTCAACCATTTTATCTCAAATTTGCTATCTCTTGCAAGTGACTGATATCACCAATCTTTGAGGCTTTTAGCAAGGGTAAAGCTTGGCCTTCCCTTTCATATCCCTTGGCCTTTTCTCCTCTTGGTTTGCACCTGCAAAGTAGTTGTATGCATAGGATCTTGGTATCCATTTCTTGTAGGGCCATTGGAGATTAGCACAAAAACACATTTTATGCATATAAGGTGCATTATAGTTATGCACGACAGGAGAGAGTTTTGAAAAGGCTTTCCACTTGGATTGCCTTCTATGTTTAGGTCTCCTATTAGGTGTTCTTGCAACTTTGGGTGGAGGTTCACCTTTTCTAATTCAATCTTTCCTTCAAGGTTTATTGCCCTTAAGTCTAGAGAAGCAAAATTTAGTGATATGTCTGTTCTTTCCACAAAAATTGCAGCACATAGGTGTTTGCCTAACAAGGCTTCAATCCTTGTTTTGATGATAACAAACCAATGAATTTAATGGTTTATCTTGAGATCATTTACAGGGATAGATATATATGGCAATATGTAAAATGGATCAATGGAAGCTCACATTCAAAGCCTAAAGAAAACAGCAAGGAGAAAACAAAATTAAAGCTCTGTCTGAAGGGTCAGTCGACCGAAGTGGGGAGTTCGGTCGACCGAAGTCTGCAACTTTTGGACCATGAAGAATTTTCGTCAAATGTGATGTGCCAATTCGTCAAAAAAGTACTGAGACGATCCTCTCACTTCAGAGACAAGTATTTGTCGACAATTTCAGGGATTTGTCGTCAAATCTGAGTAAGATTTTTCGACCAAATTGAAGATTTTTCGACAGAAGCTAAAAAGGGGAAAGAAAAGGCTGATTGACAAGGTCAGTCGACCGAAGTCCCAGGTTCGGTCGACCGAAGTCTGTGCTGAAGCATATTTGTCGACAGTTTCAAGTATTTTTCGACAAATACCATCGGGAATTTTAAAATGAAGATTCGCAACGGCTCTTTTTGGTGGCAAATCTTTCCAAACTTGGCACCAACGGTCACAAGCAATTGAATAACTTTATAAAGACTTATTTTTGAAGATCAAGGCAATCATTCTACTCCTCATTCAAGTCATTCATTGCAAGAACGAGCTTACACATTCAAGAACCCTAGTTTTCTGATATCTTGAGAGTTGTATTCTGATTTTACTCTTTGAACTTATATTTTCTCATCTTTTGAGAGTGTGATTGTGAGCAATACTTTTGTACATCTCCAGCTACTTAAGAGCTAACTACTTTGTACGCAAATTGATTCAATTACATCTTTGTAATTAAGAATTCGGTTTTGAATTCTTGCACTTGAGAGGGACGATTCTCAAGAGAGGCTTCTCCGCCTATTCGAAGGAAAGAGGCTTCTCCGCCTAATCGAAGGAGTGGTAGTACTAGAATCCTCTTAGCGTGTTGCTAGAGGCAAGGACTAGGCCCAAGGGAGCCGAACCTTGTAAACCCCGGTGTCGTATCTCTTACTCTCAATCTCTTGCACTTTACTTTCATTTCTTTATTTGCTTACGTTTGCACAACTTGGACTTAAATTTTTTATTCAAACAATTTTTTTAAAGTCCAATTCACCCCCCCTCTTGGGTACACACCTTGTATAACAACCACGTGGTTGGTAAGAAGGCACCACTAAAAGTTTTTACCAACGTATAATCTACAGATTGGCAAAAAGATGGATTTGCCAATATGATTTTGCATCGTCAATAAACTAAATTTTGTGTTGACAAATATTTGATTCATTCGAAAAAATCATTCATGTAACACCCTAAACTTGAGGAATTAATTAAAACATTCTTTGATTAATTAATGCTTCATTCCTCCACCAAAAATTTCCTCTTAAGATCTTTGATTTGCTCCTTTAAAAAAAATTAACACGAGGAAGAATTCCACCTTCGATCATCTTGTAAAGTTGAAGTTTAAAACTATGGTTTTATCTTCATAAGTTCAAATGTCATTCCTTATTTATTCAATTGTCAAAACGTTTTATGACCCTGTCTATTGAGATTAAATAAATAAATAAAAAATCATAAACGTCTCAGCCTCAAACAATCCCAAAAAAAATGTTTTTTTTTATAACAGGTTGGTCGACCGAGATCAGTCGACCGAACTACCTCAGTCTCCCTCGGTCGACCGAATGAAGAGGCTCGATCGACTGGTGACTGTCAGATTTAGTTTTCTGCAAAAATTTGATTTCCATTCCTTCCCCTACTGTTTTCACCTCAAACGACCACTACGATGGGAGAAGAATTAACTTATTGTTCTTTAGGGGTCATTCTGTAACGTCCTGACCTAACTCAAATACTAATCTAATAAGAAACGTCCAATAACCAAGTCTCTAGACGAATATTCATTTCTTTAAAACACTGATTTAAGAAAATAAGAACATTTTCCCCTTTTTAAGAAATTCGAATAAAAGATTGAAAAATATTCTAACTCATGAAATTTTTAGAAATTTCGGCAGATTTTCCTCTGTTTTTGGACTATCCCAAGTTATCGACAACCTGTAAACAGAT
>JAULLD010153524.1:0-18214 GCA_035668095.1 Sarracenia minor
ATTTGTTCAAGTTGAAGATTCTATTTTATTATTTATGAGCAAGAAAGAATTTGACAAAAAAAACTTTCTGAAGCTCAAGATTTTTTAGAATGAAGTACTTATGAAGGAAGGCTCAACCAAAAAATGGATAATTAGGGCAAGAGGAAAAGAGAGAGAGAGAGAGATGCACAACCCGCAAAAAGACATGTAGAAGGTGGGTCCACAGATATTGATTGACCACCATGGCGAGTAGGAAAGAACACCAATCACACACCCAATATGCAATAAGCCATGCTTAATCTTTCAGCATACATACTCAATTGTTCAGCATGTATGCCCAAACAGTGTCCAATAACTGACCCATAATTAGGTAGCGAAACAAACAAGCGTTCCAAATTTCAAGGAGGATAGTATTATCCCTCTCCCTGCTTTTGCAAGGGTACAAGGGCCAGCTCCAAGTCTGTGACCATGAATATTCCCTACTCTAGACACCACTCGAACATATTTAGATATGCGTCCACTAGTCATCGTTCTACCAATGGGACCATGAGCTAGGGAACACACCGTTTGGCCATAGTTATAGGTAAATGGGTCGCATGTTCGTTTCTGATGAAGGCCTAATAGTGTATAACTTTATAAATTAATATAGGCATTATTTCACTTTTTTGATAATAACTCCTGCTAATATAATTAGTTTTATGCTAAAACTCATTCTTCTATTGCAGGAATTAAGTTAGAGATTAAGAGGTGATATTTGGGAGCTTGGAGCACATTTGGAACCTATTAGCTTCAGGATGTGAATGTGGCTAAGAAAAGAGGAGAAAAATACAAATTTCGACTTCAAGGAACATGGGCCCAAGATGGGACGCACCAAGGGCCATTATTTTAGTATTTAGAATGTTATAGCCCATGTAATTTAAGCCCCCATTTCATATTATAAATTTTGGTATATTTTTAGGAAACTGTAGTGTTTTAGTAGGATAGAATTCTTTTTATAAGTAGGAGATCTTTAGGTTATTTTCTAGTATGCATAGAGTAGATAACATTTGATTGTAATCATCTTTACCATTATTTTTTCTTCTCTTTTCCTTAAAATATCCTAATTGTTCTTCTTCTCCATAGATTTCTAAACTTGTTTGCTAATGCTAGAGGAGGAGCCCCAATAAATTGCTGTTTTATTTTATTGATTCAAAAATGGTTTTCATTACAAGATTAGTTTGATTAATTGATCTAATTATTTTGTTTGGGAAATTTTTTTGTTTAGCAAAATCATTTGTTTTATTAGCAACTTCAATCACGGTAAAATATTTGGATTTCCTGCGAATCAAATAATTTAAGTTTTTATTATTAAAATCGATCAATCAAATTAATCAATCGTCAAAATAATATTTTTATGAAATAAATGTGTTTATCTTCAGATTGAATACACTTATAGTGTAGTTCTTAATTAAGTTATACAATTAATCAACAGAATAATATATTGAAAGTATTGATGGTGAATCCATGATGCGTTAGTATCTACATATTTATTATCACTAATTAATTTTTGTTCAACTAAATTCATCAAATGCAATCAAGTTTTTCAATAAATTTCAACTTCTCAACGATTTCCAAAATTTATCAATTTCACTACACTAGTCACATAAGATCACAAACTTATATAAGAACTTTAATTTCACAAAATAGCTCTTAATTTTATCAAATCCCCAATTTTTTCTTAATATTCCCAATTCCACAACCTAGTCCTCAATTTCAAAAATTGACTCAAGAGACCCTTTTCTAATAAGATAATTTTTTCACATATCACTTTAATTCCAACCTTCAAATATCAATTTCAAGTTTCCAATAAAATATCAATTTCTTTTATCCAACACTAATCCACATTGGTCACCAAACTCATTATCATTTTTCTTCTTTCAAAATAAACATCATGTTGCACTTACTTTTCATAAAAATTCATTTTTTTTATTCATTCACATTCCAACTCACACAATTCCCTTTCATATATTCATTATTCACAATATATCGCATCGTTTACTTTCTTTCTTAAGAAATCAATCCTCATAACCCAATTTTCTTGAAAACCCATTTTATTGCTCATGTATTCAATTCATCAATACATATTTTACAATGACCCTAAATATTTCCATATTTAAGGCATGAACAAATTCCCCCGTCCAATTAAACACTTATTACTCAATTTTTCAAGAGTACCCAAAATTTATCAAAATAGTATCATATATTTCTTAAGCTCTCAATTTCATGAAAATAGGTCCAATTTCATCCAATTGGGTTTAATTTTTAAAAAACAACCAATTTCCATCTTTTTCCCCAAATTCAAACATTTAATTTCTCGTTTCCGAAATTGGTTTAACAATTAACATTTTAATAAGTTAGGATTTTCATATTGAAACTATAGCTACCAGCCACTTATATAAACCTAAAGGGGGTGAATAGGTTTATTTCCGTAACAATCAAATATTAGTCAAATTAGATTACGAATCAAATTTTTTTTCCTAACCAACTAATAACTTAACACTAATAGGGTGGATAAAAAGAACCATGAGCCAATACCAACAATCATAAAATAGATACACACAAGTTTACATAGAAACCCTGGGAAAAAGCATTCCCTGGGATAAAACCACGGCACCAACACATAAGTATATATTACTACAAATGAAGAAGGTTATCAAAATACAAAAAAATGACTTATACGCATATACTCATGAACGCCTAACTCTGGCATTGTTAACGTAGCTGCCACAATCCCTTCCTTGATCTTGTAGTGTCCATGGGAGCCCCTCCCAATCTTCGTATCAATGACGGTACCGAGATACCTCAACCAAGACGTGTGTGTTATGGGAAATGTTTGTGTAATGATGGTAGGTGGACAGAAAAACACAAGGAATTAACAAGTATAATCCATGAAGAATAAATAATAACCTTGATAACAACCAAGAAAATATGCTTCAACTGTGAAGCAGAAGTATAAGGGTGAATGGAGGCCTGGAGAGAAGTTAAAGGGAAACCACACAACAACTAAAACTCTCAGACAAAGAGGCTCAACCCTAGCTGTCGTTTAGCTGTGTGTATATAAGAAAATACACTCATGCAAGAGCACTCTTTGAGCGTGCCGCATTCACTTGAAAGCATAGTTAAAGATTGTAAGCTTTTTCTGTCAGCACTAATGAGAGTCGTTAGGGTTACAGCGCTGAGCTCAAGCGAACTATAGGCGCCACAAAAACTAACTCTCGTCAAAGAGAAAATAATGCATTTAAAAATAGGTGCTCGAGCGCTCTACGGGTGCACTTCGGGAGCTTCAATGTGTCAACTCTCGGCTTAGAGAAATAAGACTTTCAATCAGAGACGCTCGAGTGCTCTACAGGCACACTTTGGGAGCTTCAATGTCTCAACTCTCGGCTTAACGAGAAAGGCACCAATAATGTTTGCTGCTCAAGCACTCTTTGAGCGCTCGAAGGCGCTTGATGGTGCACATGCCCCTTTCGTGCACTAGAGCCTATAATTTATGGTAAGTCATGAGTTCTCTAAGGCAACTTAAACAAAAACTACCCTATATGACATGAGATGATAAATGCATATGGGTGTGTGTATGTGGGTGCCACATACCTCATAGGAGATCGGAGCGGGTTGCTGAATGTGATCTGGATGGAAGACCTAGACACAAACACCCGAAATCCCCAAATCCAAAATTAAAGGTTTAGACACAATGGTCCTGTGCCTAACCCGGGAATAGCCAAAATACTAACAATCTCCCCCTTTGGCATTTCCGGGACAAAACCATTAACATAAACAAACCTATACAAGAAAGAGGAATCTATGAGAATACAAGAGAACCATCAACTCAAATATACTCGAGACACTAATATAAGTTACAAGGCTTGTGTTGTAATGCCTCGACCCGGCATACTAGAATCAAAACCAAAGCACAAGCCAAAACCTAAACAAACAGAGACCGAAAATCAACTAATTACTTATTAAGAAAACCATTTAGTTTTTACACCGTTTGAACCCAAACAAGCCCTAAAAAAGAGCCCTTTTATATAGAAAATACTATTAATAATAAGCTTAAAAAAGGCCTCAAAATCTTACAACGAACCCCCAAACTTTTTATCAAAAAAAAAAAACCACACTTTTTAGAAAATCAGAAATAGGGGACCCTACTCGAGCACGCATCCAGCGCAGTACCACCAGGGAGTTTTTGCGCAAAATTTTAATTCAAACCCAAAAATCTTATCTTTTGTTTAAGGAAAACATGAAAGGAGTAACTCAAACATCAAGCATCCTCACCGAGCACTAAAACCAACCAAACGGAACCCAAAAAAAATTCTCCCGGTATATCAATCTCACCACAAGCAATGTATGAATGTAATAAAAGAACTAAAGAGATACGATAAACCTATATAAAGAAAGGAACAAGGCAAAAGATAGAGAGATGTACAAGACCTAAACGTAGGAAAGTTACAAGGTTCCACAAAGCTACTACAAGTGCAAAGGGGTACAAGCCAAAAGAAAGCTATGCAAAAACAACAAAAGAGCATATACAGGCTGCCAACATGATATAGAGCAAAAGAAAGTCTTCAAGGTCCTCCTCGTCAGTCCGCTACCTCCTTGCCACTATCGCCTGTGTGTCAGAGACACGTGAACCACAACTCGTAGGAAATAAACTAATATCGAACTAGACATGCTAAATGAGGATGACATGCGATGATGCAAATAAGACTTGACTAGAACAGAAAATAAGTTATCGCATATCATATTTAAGGAAAAGCATTTGATACATAAGTTACAAGCAAGGTAAAAGTTATAGGCACATAGATATACAAGAAATAACTTAAGAAAATAAGAATACGCGAAAATAGTTTTTCTCTTGTGACGAAGATAGGCTATGTCCCGTACCATATCTTATAAACGTCACACCCCACATTGACCTCATTCTCATCTCATGACACGTAACACACATAATAATCCTGACTGCCCCACAAGCAAACAAGCATAAGAACGGTCACTGTACTATTCCAATACGTGTCTAAGACAGGAGAAGATCAAGAAAAATGTCGAGTACTCACTCAAGGCAGATGTGCGCCACAAATGACGTATAAGCCATGTCACATACAATGGCTCATAAACATTTGAGGCTCGCGCCAACACTCTAGGCAGGTGTGTATCCCAAATGATATATAAATCATGTCCCATACCATGTTTTACATACATTTGAAATTCACGCCACCAAAAAAATACGTAGGTTTCAAACATATATATATAAAGCATAAAAAACAACAGACACACTCAAGAATTCACCTCAATCCAGCGTACCATTGCCCAACTCTCCTCAGCATCCCGAGCTTACCATTGCCCAACTCTCCTCAACATCCCGGGCTTACCATTGCCCCACATCATCAAGTCAATAGACCCAACCGGTTTATCATCTCAATTTCATCAAATACAATAACAACACACATGAGTGAGTGGCTATCATAAATAAGTCATAGTTAAAGCAAGTTTTGAATGTTATTAACAAGATAGAACATTAGCTATAAGGCAATAATCATTAACTAATCTATCCAAATTCGAAAGCTTTTTCATAGAATCACACAAATTAATCATCGTTAAGCATAAAACCCTAGTAAAGGGTAAGAAGGTTCCATGACACTCATAAGTCCAAAAATACCATGCTTAAAGTTCACCAATTTTGTACTCAAATTTCATATCAATAAATATTCCTAGATCCTAACAATCACGATAGGTAACAATCTAGTTAGGTTACAATGAAAACCAATAATATCCCAAAAACGTCAATTTTCTAACCAAAAAGCACTATGTCCATGAATATCAATTTTTACATGAATCTCATATGGATAATCAGTTTTAAAATCTGCAAGTTATAGAATGTGACACCATCGTTGCCTTACTAGGAAAACCAAAAATATTTCAGAAAAATTCTTTATACCCGAAAAAGCATGTTATCTGCAAATAACCCGTTGTACATGATTCGAGCATGCGATATGCAATAAAAATTCTAAAAATACAGATAAGTCACAAATTCAACACTGAACACATAAAACTAACTTATTTTACATTTCAACAATCCTAAGCACGAAAAAGGCACAAAATCGTAAAATCCCGCAAATAATCAAATCAAAGCAAACGAGACTAAAAATCGAATCTAACAAGACACAAAGCTTCTAATTACATCCATAAGCAAGGAAAAGCAAAAAGATACCACAAATCTTGGGGTTCGGACCCCGAAAAATAATGTAAGCTATAAAACCTAACATTTTTTGAATATCTAAGCATAAACACTTGAAATTACCCTTACATATAGAAGGAAAAGTTTGAGAGTAGGTTGATTACTACCTTATAAGACGTTCCAAGCAAGAAAAAAACCAAAAAGATGCCCGTCAAAATCAATCGTATAATCCAAAATCCAGCTCGGTGAAAACGTGACCCTCGATGTCCCGAACACATGTGCGGTGCCAAAATCCAAGCTAGATCATCCAAAGCTTCACAAATCCAAGCCCTAGGTCAAGGTTTTCATCCTAGAGAGAAGGAAAAGAGAAGAGGGATTGAAAGGAAATGAAAAATATCAAAAAAAACACGTAACTTTTAAAACCCTCGTCGACGTACCACACTAGGGCGCGCGTCCAACGCGCCTATGCCAGTGGCAAGAAACTAAAAACTTCAAACAAGCATAGCTTTGTCACCCAAACTCGAAATTGGGTCATTTTTATATGAAAATCGAAGCCCCGGAATTCCTCTTTACAACGTTGCAAACCTCGAATCTAAATTGCTCTTGTAGAAAAAGTTATGCCCGAAATAGTGAAGGTGTGTCGGTCACTCCTCATCCGTCCGCTGTTATCCATCAAACTAAAACTTAAAAACGGAGACCCGTTCCTACCCCGAAACTTCTCAAACTTAACCCAACACTTAAGAAAAATACAACGAAGCTAACAAAACAAACGGCACCATCATCGGACCTCGAATCGTCAATAAACTTCAATTCTTTGAAAACTTTTAATCGGTTTCTCAAAAAAATGAACGAACGCTGGTTGGAATTAGAGCTTAAAACCCAAAATGGTCCATGGTCACTTGGTCCAAGGCTACCCAAAGCGTGCTTAATGGCGTCACACGTGTAATCTAGGTCTGGGTCGTTACATTAATTTACCAGGATATGGCTCAGGGAGTACACCAGTTAGTAAATGATAGATTAAGAGAAATCCTAGGATTAGTGATATGATCTTTGGGCAGGTGATAAGGATATTACCGAGAGTGTGAGATGAATGAGGCAAGGATGAAAGATATTATTTTTTAGATAATACACTTCTTCGTATGTTCCAAATCACTCGCTATTGTGGAGACTCTGTTTAGGGCACGAGCTCTCTTCAAGCGATTAGTGTGCGCGACACATTGGGAGAGAGCATAAAGGTAAATTCATAGTGTTGATAGTACTTTCAATGTAACTACTCCCCCTGGCTAGTGCATCCTCAGAGAATTGAGAACACACTCATGTACACTTTCTACCTTTAGCTGACTTATCCTAACAATTTATTCCCCTCAACATAAGCTTACCAAATATGCATGCAAAGATAAAATAAATGTATTTGGCGTACAGTATGTGATTGCCTACTTTAAGCATGCACGTAATATGAATTTAACCAAATACCCACATAAGCATGTTAGGCTCAGCACAATTCCATGTAAATTTGATATCCAGTTCATTGATGTGTAGGAATACTAGCATTAACTCAAGCATGCATAGATTATGTTATATCTCTTAATAGTGAATCGGGAACCCTGTGTGTAGGAGCAAGAGCACTTAACATACCAGAAACTAAACTCTAAATCCTATTGTAAGGAGATGAGCGATGTGCCTAAACTGAGAAGTCAAACCGAAAGTGTTCGGACCTCCAGATGTACGCACAAACCTCGAAATTGTTATCCAAGAGACACACACATGGACTCTTGCCCAAATATAAACCCAAGCTGTGTAAGGCTAAAAACATATGATTTATTTACTTTTTTGTGTGATAATTTTTATTAAAATAGAGAGGGTTATAAATAACGAGTCCCATATATCATTACAGAAGGGGACGCAAGAACGACGACTTAGAACGAACATAGATGGTTACTCACATAGAATAACGACATACACCTACAACAGGCAGACGTTCAAATGTAGAACAAGTCAAGCGAAAGCACCTTGAGGTAAGCCATAAACAAGGATCAATCAAGAACAAGACTGCTGGGTCATAACCATATCACAAGATAAAGAAGAACAACTTGGGATTTACAACAGGCCCCCAAAGAGTGTGCGTAAGAAGATGATATAATACATCTATCAATATGGAGTATGCAGACAAGTATAACCACATATAAGAGAGGAAGTTCCAAATCACATGAGAATTTGTGAACTAATTATGCTTCATAATGGTAATGATTGTCTCGTGTCACGTGCATTCCTATCCTAGACAACACAAGTACACAAGCATGCGACAAAAGGTGCATAGAGTACACTTCTCACAATATCTCTATAGGATTATCAAGGTTTATATGAGCTTACTACATGAGATGGGATTTGATGGGGAATAATTTCTGGTGTAGTCATAATGCAAAGAAAGAGATACATCTACATTTACATCCGGTGAAGAATGGACACAAAGAAATTACCGGGAAAGTACACCAATAACACCATCTCATGCTTGTTCTGTACCATGGGGATTTATCGTGTGCGACAGGTAGTTTACCTTTATTGAGTTCGGGATCTCCTGTTGTTTTAGGTTGTGTGCGATTTGCAACGCTTCCACAAGGATTATGTCTCCCTTTAGGAGGAGAGTAACGAGGTATACTGAAGGTCAGAAATAATTTATCAATTTACCTGACAAGATAGGAGGATTGAGCAGCTAACTCTCTTAGATGGCGCAATGCATCGCCATGATTTCTTGTGGAAGATTTTTGACTCAATTTTGAAGTCTTCTTAACCGGTTGTTGGTTAAAGTGTCTCTTCTTGTTTATCTCTCTCCTAAGATGATAGCAATTTGGGCTGATGTGACCAACAATTCTACAATTGTGACATACGAAAGATTTTCTCACCTTAGATGGGGACTTGGGTGCGAAGGTGAAGGATGAAGTCAAGCCTTTCTTGGCAATCACCGGCTATTTCCCTAGCGGTGATGATGTGGTCAATTTCCTTCTGGGAGGATTACTTGATGAAGGAGTAACCTCTCGTAAGCTCTTGAGCTTCAAGGAGATGGACACAAAAGGATCATGAGGAATCAATCGAGTGGAAATGGGAACACTCATATCGTGGTCACTAGGTGATGGTTCTGACGACGATGAGGGGTTAAGAAAAACTATCTTACTACGTTCCTTAAGGGAGCATGATGGCTTTGAGAGATTTGTCTCTAGGGATGAGATCCTAGATCTAGCGATTGTCAGTTCTTTAAACAGATCTAGTTTTTCTTTCTCAATTGTGGAGAATTTTTTAGCTAGGTCATCCTTATATTTCTGAAGAGTTTCCAACTCTAGATTTCTTACTACTGCATTATTTTTCAAGATGTTTACTTCTTCTTCAAGAGAGTTGCACTTGGTTTTTATTTTGATTTCATTTCTTTCACATTATATGTAACTCTTAACGAGTTCATTATAGGCCTCTTCTATTGACCCAATCCCATTTTGGTCCTCACTGCTTTCCAAGTCTTTACTTCTTTCACATGATGACTCAGCTACTCTAGGAGCATCGAAGAAGAGTGAGGTATTTTTAGCATTTCTATCACATTGGGTGCCCGCAAAGATGACCTGGAGAAGGTCCCATGCCTCTTTAGCAGTTTCACAGTGTGAGACCCTTGCAAGCTCAATAGGGCCCAAAGAGCTGTGAATGGAACTTAAGGCTTTGTGATCAACGTCTACACTGGAATTGTCTATGCATGTACATGGAGAATCATTTTTTAGATTAGTCTGTTGAGTAATGGTATCCTCAGTGAATGACAATTCATATCTATGAGTTACACACCTTCAGACTCCTATCCCTAGGGAGTTAAGCAACACTTTCATCCTGTTCCTCAAATGGGGATAATCATACACGTCAAAACGTGGCGGTTGTGTAGTGGTGGAACCCTCTTTTTCTATATCAGGGTTCATAGCAGTCATAGGGATCAACTCAGGTGCTTAAACCTAAAAGTGAGAACTTACCCTCTAATACTAAATGAAATTATGCTGCCAACCACTATGATTAACCTAGAGGGGGTGAATAGGTTATTAGACAGAAAATTAAAAACTAATATAACTTTATCAAAGGAATTGCTTTCTTTCCTAATAAAATAATTTGTTGGTTAAGAATAACATTGGTAATAGCAATAATGTAAACCCTAAACTATCAACAATCATCCCAAATATGCACACGATATAACGTGGAAACCCTAGGAAAACACTCCCCAGGATGAAAACTACGACACTAAACACACAACTATATATTGTTGCAAACCAAGAAGGTTTCCAAAACATAAGAAAAGGATTTATACCAATATATCCATGGACACCTAACACCGATGGTGTTGATGCAGCTGTCCCGGCTTCTTCCTTGATCCCGCAACGTCCACGGGAGCCACTCCCGATCTCCGTATCAATGACGGCATCGAGTTCCCTTGTCCTGATGTGTGGAGTGGGAAGGTGTGTGGAATGATGGTTGATAGATGGATAGAAAGAGGAATAAACAAGTATAATCCATGGAGGACATAAGAGAACCTTGATAACAGCCAAGGTAAAATGCTTCAACTATGAATGAGAAGCATAAGGGTGAATGGAGGCCTAAAGGGAGGCTGGAGGTGAAGGATAACCAACTGAATCTCTAATGCTAAAAAAGCTCAACCATAGCTGCCGTTAAGCTATGTATTTACAGGAAAATGCACCAGCGCTGGAGCACTCTTTGAGTGCGCCGCAAGAGCTATAATGCGCTCTGGCACTCCTTCGAGCGCAGTTAAAGATTGTAGGCTTTCTTTGCTCACACTAATAAGAGTTGTTAAGGTTTCACCGCAGAGCTTGATCCCTCTTCAGCCACGCTAGAGGTGCCAGCAAAACCCAACTCTCATCAAAGAGTAAATAAGACATTAAATTGGGCTGCTCGAGCTCTCTTTGGGCCCTCTTTGCGTGCCTCAATGTCTCAAGTCTCGACTTATCGAGATAGGTACAATTAAATATTTACCACTCGATGTCGTTTGAGCATTCTACGAATGCTCCAGGGCCCTGTAAGGGGCTCGAGCTCCTTCGCACGCTAGTGCCTAGAATTCATAGTAAGTCACGAATTCTCTAAGGCAATAATATATACTAACAACCCAAATGATTTGATATAAAATGCATATTGGTGTGTGCATGTGAGTGCCATATACCTGTAAGAATCGAAGCGGGCTTGCTGAATGTGAGCAGGACGGAAGACCAAGACACAAACACCCAAAAACCCCAAACCCAAAATGAAAGGTGTTGACATAATGGTTTTGCTGCTTAACCCAAGAATAGCCAATATACTAACACACATGATTACTTGTTATAGTAGTGTTATTATGGGAGTTGATACTGAGTGGGGTATTGATGTTGCGGGGTTTGGTGTTGAGAATTGATTGGATCAGATGCCTGTGATTGGCTATCTTATGGTCTTAATGCCGGCAACTACCGACCACGTGATCTCAGCGCATGTGATTGGTGACCTGGAGATCTTTTTTTGCCATCGTAGATGGTTGGGTGTGGAGGTTTAGAGATGTTAGTGTAGGTGCTTTGGGGTAACGTTGTGAGACGTTCAGTGTGGGCTTATACCTGTTACACATTTGGGTATATGTAATTATCAAAACTGAGCTGTAAGTTATGATTTCAGTAAACATGCTAATGTTTATAGATAAATATGCAGTGATCTTAACCATTAATTTATGCGGTCTTCGCAAGATTTATAAGTTAAGTAACCTTAACTATGTTTTCGTTCAGATCCTATAATTTTTATATGTTACGGTATGGGACATAACCTATATTCATCATAGGAGGGTAGAACTTGCTTTGATGAAAAACTTGATCTTAGGATCGTGGCTTTACTTAAAACTCATCTTTTGATGAAGTTTGGTTTCAGAAAACCAGGTTATACAGATCTCATTTTTTAATGATTGGAAAACGTTTCTTTTTCCTCTAAATGTTTATACTTAAACTGTTACATAACCAATCTTGTATATCATATTGCGGATTTATATTATCTATTTTCCTGCTACTTGGGGCTCAGCCCTCTTAAATTTTTTCAAGTTAAACGGGGGAGCTTTGTGGATTTACGTAAGGCTGGGGAAAGCGAAGGGCTGTTAGATATAATGTAGTTTAATTTATTTTCGTTGTCCTTTTATTTCTGGATGAATGTATATCAGTTTACCTATCAATTTTTGTAGTTGGATAACTATACGACCATAAGGCCATTTTCCCATTCAGTTGCAAGTATGTGAGATATCATCGGGTTAGTAATTTATGTTATTATTTGTTGAGTTTGAATAGAATTGGTCGATAGGGGTGTATGTTGATGCAGTTTAGTGGATGCCATGGATCGGCTGTGTTGTTATTGTTATTGCAATCGTTATTTTTCTTGTTTGGTAGGTTATTGCCCTTTTGGAGATAGTCCAAAAACATAAGAAACTCTGCCAAAACTTTTTAAAAAGATTTAGAATATTTTCCAACCATTTAATGTTCCCTGAAGGAAAAACGCTATCTAATATTTGAAACTGATGTTTTAAGAGATAATGATTCGGGCAGAGTTTCATTTTTGATATCTCTTTAGGTTTGATTAGTGTCTCCACGGTGGGGGCGCTACAGATGGTATCGAGCTCTAGGTTCGAATACCTGTACGCCATGGAAAGGGTTGTGTGTTATTCCGAGAGGGTTAACTTGCATGTTACATTCATGATATGAGTGCGTTTGTATACTCGTCTTGTGATGAGAAACTACTTGTGCAAGCTATGTGTTTATGTGATTATGTGAGTATGTGGGTAGAACTTTGAGGATGATATTTATTGCCTTCGGCGTTCGGTTAACTAATTTGGGAATATGATTAGAAAAGCGTCTCGCAAACACCCATTCCAGTCAGGAATCCAAATAAGTTGTTCGGATTGAGGTATCACTTTTATTAGCCTCCTCATTGTGTGATGAAGTGTTAACTTGTTTATGAGTGATAAAATGTTAACATGTCAATGTTTATAAATGTTAGCACATTTGGTGATAGAATTGTTGTTTTCGTATAATGTTTATCTTACTCGTAGGAGTAGAATTGTTGTTTCTCAGATAACTAGCTACCTTACCCGAGAGTGTAGGACTAGGGTGAGTATCAGGGAGTGGGTATACCTACGTGCTAGGTGGGAATCTAGCATAGATTACATAGGTGTGGTGGTTTAGACATTGTGATATGTGTTTTGACTAGCTTGTATAGTAGGATCATGGTGACGGTTAGATATGACCCTAAGAGGTAGGGGCTTTGTTTGAGAGTTTCCTCCCTTTTAGAGATACCCTTAGTGGCTAGACCGACGTTGTGTCGCCTTCAGTATCATGTTTTGGATCAGTGTGCTGAGCCAGGGGTGCATTTCTGAGTAACGTGTCTGGTGGGGTACGAGTGTTACGTGTTGGTTGTGATAATCGATAAGATGCAGATAGGTTTGTTGACCTTGTGGATGTGCTGTAGCCGTGGTTTAGTTTAGATGTCCTTTTATGAGTTGTTCAGATTCTGTGGGAAGACAGTCATGTGTTTCCTTACAGGATTTTGGATCCTCCTAAGAGATCTCTTTGTGACAAGAACTTGGTGAAAGAGGCTTTAAAGGTGAGCCAGGAGGTTACTCCTTTGACCCGTTTGGATGTCATTGAGTTGGATGATGACAGTGTTACCAATGATGTTCCAATAGAAAGGTGGATAGTTGTGGATCATACTCTAGTGGAACAATTATCAATTATAATTATGGATTTTGACGATGACTAGGTAGAGTATCAGAGATCTTTTAATCCATATCAAGAGATAAGGTTCGAAAAAGTATTAGCGGTGTGGTTAGCGAGGTTGCGACCTAGTAGGAAGCTTTCCTCCTTGAAAGTGCAATTTCTTCTTTGTTCAGAGTTATTAGAGTTCTTTAGCGGGTTTCTTTGGGACGTGAGTTGTTAGGAGTTCGTGGTGGACTCAAGTAATGCAGTGGAGTAGCTAAGTTTCAGTATTCTTCATACCCTTCAAGGACTCAGCTTGGTGTATTGTATACACCCTTGGTTAACCGTTGGCTAATGGTAGGCATCTATGTGGTATGATTGACTTGATAGTGGTCAATGTGTTCATGGAACACTCCTTTGGTTTTGGTATCGGTACAGGCTTTAGGTATCGTAGGCGAGCAGAGTCCTCATATAGTGAGGCACGAGGATGTTTGCTGGTTGTTAGGGGATGATTAGTATGTGGGTAGCTGTTTGGGGCTGACTGCTAATCATTATTAAATCGTGTTGGAATTGAGACCTCTACGGATCAATACCTGGTGATGGATTCTTGATGACTACAAGTTAAAGTTAGTATGATGGTGCGAATGTAAGAATATTCTCTCTTGGTCCTTAGTGAGAACTAGTTGTTCCGTCTTCTGGCTGTAAAAGTGTGATTTGGAATGTTGTATTTTTAAAGACTGATTGAGATGAGCTCCGTATATGGTTTCCTCTGAGTTGCAATTGCTGTTTTGAGCCCTGTTTACGTTCTTTATGAGTTACTCAGGATGAGGTTGGCCTAGCAATGAGACCGCTTAATTAGGTTCTTTCGTGTTGAGGTTCTAGTTGTTGTCTCTCCTGAAAATCTGGCTTGTGTGTCGATGTGGGTGTTTGGAGGTGTTGATGTAAGTTAATCACGTTGGTCCTGGTTGATGTTGGCAGTGGTTGGGTCGACTCATGTCCCCTTGGTGTCGACACTGAGTTTAGGAGGAACTCAGGACCCTTTCTTTTGTATCGACACTAGCTTCCTTTGTTGTCAACACTAGCCTATGGTGCCAACACTGGTCTTCTTTTGTGTCCACACTATCCTTCTTTGGTTTTTGTGTATGGTTCTATTGACATCAGTTTTGGTAAACTTGTTTTTGCGAAACTGTTGCAGTGAGAACATATACAGCTTGTATGGTGGTCAGAGTTAAGTTATGAGGATCCGTTGCATAGGATTGATGCCTTGACAAGAATGTCTGAGGAGTCCTAGTTAAAGTTAGTTGTTGTTGTGGTACCTGTGAAGTTAAGTGAAGTTTTGGGTCCCGTGCTTAACATTATAGCTTGGAAGCTTGAGTGGAGGATGTAACACATGGCCATTTTATTTCATCCTTTAATTTAATGATGATCTTATTTTGGGGTGTTACAGCCAAGTGTTGGTGCCTTAAGGGCAAACAAACGGTGATTGGAGGAATCAATGATGATCTGATCTTTTCCTGTTGGTGATCTCAGTCTTTTGTTTGTGGTTTGTGAAGGTCCATATGTGAGGCGAACCATGAGTATTCTCAATCCTTCGCCGCAAATATTAATGTGTTGTACAGTGACCGATCCGTTTAATAAAGTATTATCAGTTTGTTGATGTATTCTTAGTCTGATGGAATATTTTCAGTTTGATGAAGTATTATCAGTATGAAACGGTAAGATGTTTTGAATGGTTAGCAGAAGTATGTTTGGTGTGGGATCATCATGTTTTGGGCAGAGTCTACTGACGACAATAGGTATCCGTTGAGTGTTCAGATGTACTTCTGAGGTACGTTAAACCAGGGCGACAATAGATATGTTAAACCAGGCACGTTACCAGCTTGTTGGTCAGATAGGGAACAATTCGTCTTGTTAGGGTCGAGTTTGATCAGCAAGGTGTAGTGATTTGGGGGACAGAATCCTTTTAGAGGGGAGGGTTGTGGGGACCTGACCCTGTTTCATGTTCATAACTGGTTAAAGATTTCTGAGTTTAGTGTCAGCTTGACAAGTATCTGGGTTCGTTTGTTAACTAAGGTATGCTTGATTTCGAGGACGAAATCCTTTTGAGTGGTAGATCATGCGAGGGCCTGACACGTTCTAATTAATGATTTTTTTTAATCCAAAAATTGGATAAATGTTTTTAAAAGGCTAAAAGAAATATTTTCTTTCACTCGGTGAAAGATCCTTTTCTCGATAAACCAAAAATTATAATTTTGGTAAACACGTGGTGTTGGTACGTATATACATATATATATGTTGATATATATGTATATATATATAATTGATTTTATTAAAATAAAATCTTATATAAAAGATTAAATTTCTTTTGTTTCGGAACACAACACGCGCAAGTCATATGAGAGAGAAAAACTAGTGAGTGAGTGAGGGCAACTAGAAATGGAGAAGAAGGAGGATGAGAGGAAGAAGGAGGAGGCCAGGGCCACCTCCGGCCACCTCCGACACCGTCGGTGACAATAGAGGAAGAAGAGGGAGGGGTCGTGAGAGGAACAGAAAACTTGGAGCACCGAATAGAACGGCGCAACACCACACAGCCCCGACAGTTAATTTAGTCTGAATTGGTTCAATTTTCTTTTGATTTCTTTAATCGAGGTAAGATTCTAGACCTTGTAAACCTATTGTTGATATGGATTGAGATTTTCTCAAAAATTTATCTTTTATCCTAAATGTGAGCACACTGAACCTGCGTGACACTTTTTTTTTGGGTTTGAGCCTTAGATTTTGAAATTGGCTATTGAATCATGAAATTAAACCTTGTTATGACGATGTTAGCTTGTTAGCGTACATATTGTGTAGTCATTTTTTATTTTGGACGAACTAGGGTTCGGATTCGGGATATTTGTATAGATTTGGGATTTTTAACGAAATTGGGATAATTTATCAAAATTGATAGCGATTAGGTATAATTGGTATAGAAATTAACATATTATTCAAATTTGGTAATTTTAGGTTAAGCGGAATTAACCTTTGTTAATTAATCTGTAAGTTGGTAATTAGGTTTTGTCTTCGAACCTTGAAATTTAAGGGAACTGTTTAGTTTTCCCTTGTGATTAATACGAGTAAATGAGATGTATCTTTTCCATTTTAAGGCTGAATGATTTTTGCTCCAAACATGTATAATGCGAGATTTGTAGATGTTGACTTTTATCGAACTTAAAAAGTCGATTCTTGAAGAGTGTTAGCTTTTCCTCTATATGTGCTGAGATTGTTGTGTGCCGATATTTCCAGTATTGGAAACGAATGGTCGTAGCAATGATCATGTACAAACTGTTTGGGGTTTGATTTGGACAAATATAGTTTTTGGGAAAAACGAGTTTTCGAGTGATTTTTCCTAAAAACTAGTTAGCTTTTTGTGAAATCAGTAAGGAAAGAACCTTATGGTTAAGACGTGGGCTTTTAGGGAACTTAATTGATTTTCGGGTGGGTGAAAACTTAGCCGAATTTGAGATTGAATCATAACATTTCATACCAAACCAGACCGTTGAGCAAAACACAAATTTTAACATCAAATCGGACTTTTAGCAAACCTTATGAATCAATGTTAATTTGATACTTTTTCAAACTTATGTTTTGAACCAAACTATCCTAATTCATGCTTGTATTAGGAGTTATAATCATCGCTTTTACTTGAGTAATAGGTTAGTTTCGGGCTAGACCTTTATTCTGGTTATTGCTTTGATTATTACGAAGGTATATCGGTGGTCTGTTTGCACCATCGGTGGATATTGCCTTGATATCATTGGGTTTGTTGAACCATTGATCATTGTTGTAGCACTTTGACTATAGTAGTACTTTTGGTTGCCATTACCTCTCCTTGGTTCTTTGTATCTTGATGGAGTTGTAATGTCCTGACCTTCTAATACCTCTTGGTTGTTTTTCCATCAATATTTTCCATGTTTAATGGTACATTTTTCGGAGTTAAAGCATGATATTGTTACCATGTTTGATGATATATTTTTCGGAGTTGGACCATGATTATGTTATCATGCCTATTGGCATTTCGGAGATGGACCATGATAACACCATTATGTAAAGTAGTATGTGAGGTGTGATATGAGGACTATGCTTGTTATATGCTGCCTCTTACATGTTTCTTTTTTACACGTTGATATTCTGCTTTACTTATGAACTATACAGTTTTCATTGTCCATGATAGTTTGGTAACGACTTGTTTACACTAAATGCCTTTGCTTTCAGTTAAATTATCTGTATTTGCATATCATATGTCATCCTCATAACGAAT
>JAULLD010153525.1:0-12088 GCA_035668095.1 Sarracenia minor
CAGTCGAGAAGTTTTTTGAAATTATACATTTAATTTAGCCAAGAAAAGTGGTATCATGCCCTCCACAAAATGTGACATTCTCGCATTCGCTATTTAGAACTAAACCTGGAATACTAGCTGGATCAACGCCTTCTTTTACTGCCAACATTTGTAGAATACTCTGAAATATTTTCATTTGCTTAATTTCGCAAAGTAATCACCTCTGGATCAGGCTTCTTAACCCACTACTACAATAATGCTAAAAGGTCTCACTAACAAAATTAAAAATGTCTCGGTTTTTTGTAAAACCGTGATTGATAAATTTGAAAAAAGTTTTGGTCTGATTTTTTCAATTAACCGAGATAAATATGTATTTTTAGTCTCGGTTCGTACAAAACCGAGACCAATTTATAATACTTTACATTTCGGTTATAGGAAAACCGAGACGTTTATTCGTTTTTTAATAATGACCAGCGCGTCCACCCGGTTACCCGACCCGCGCCGGATAACCGCCCAACTGGTTTACACGAAAACCCTTCACTCTCGATTCTCTCTCACTCGCAACCGTCTGCAACCCTAGCCACAGGGGGCATAAATCTCCACCCTAAAAAGTGCGAAGTGTGTGAGGATTAGGTGCGAAAGTGTGTGAGATCACGTCGTCCGTTGGAGAGGACGAAGAAGTAGGCGAATCGGGATCGGACGGAGAGGACGAATCAGATGAAGATGCCGGTGTATGCTCTGAAGTGGTAAAAGAGGAGGGAAACTCTGAATCCCCTTGTCCGCTAGTCTGTGAGAGGAAAAATAAGTTTGTAGCGGTGACGGCAACGGAAGTGGCTTGTTCAAATGCGATTCTTTCATCCTCTGGAGATGACGAGGATGGAGGTGACACGGGAATGGATGGAGAAGAAGCCTCGGAAGATGACGCAGGTGTTGGGGAGGACGAAGACGAAGCGGGGGAAGAACAGGGTTCCGCGCCGCTTCCCCTGTTTCAAGAAGTAAGTCTTTCTAATCCTATTTTTAATTCTGTCTGCTCCCCTTTCCATCCCCCTTCTGTGAATGCTGAGGATGATTTGGTTATTGGAAACCTGGAGAGCAGTAGGAATATACAGGTTGGTGAGAAAAATGGTCTTTCTAGTCATGCACTCAAGGTGTTTGACACATTGCCGCAAGTCATGGGATCAAAACTTAACACCTGCCTTCCATCCCTTATAGCCGTGAAATTCATGCAAAAACATCACAAGATTCACAACCCCTCCTTATCCCTTTCCAAAGACCAACCGCACGAGACATGAGCTTTCAAGATTGAATCTGCTTATGGACAGAAGGAATGGGTTTAAGGCTCCATACATCATCCTTCCCTCCTCAGACCCTGCTCTTGTGTGAGCCTCACGTGTTGGGCTGACCTTTACCACCCATTTTTGACTTTTGAGATTGATATCTTTCCAACTTTCTTATGAAAAAAGAAAGAAAATAAAATAAAAGATATCTGACCCATTGACTGGATACTGAGTTTAAAGATGGACTACAACTAATTTTCCATTTTCCTTTACATTGTCTAACTTTCAGTTCCAATATTGATTGGATTTATTTTTCTGTTGTAGAGGAATGATAGAGGGTTACCAAACTCTGTGGATATTGCTAGTGGTGATGCCTCTGAAGCCTTTGCGCAGGCATTGCAAGAGAAGGTTTTGTTGATATTCTTATGTCATTCTGTTTGGCATTCTGTGTCTGCTTGAGTGTTTTGAGTGTTTGCTAATGGGCAGCTTTTGAATGTTTGATGTCCCAGCCTTTGAGTGATTGCTACAATTGGAGTGTTTGCTGCAGCTTTGAGTATTTGCCTCAAATCGGATATCATAGACTTGGAGTTTCAATTTGGCAAAATTAATTTTGAGTCCTGTTGTCTTTTTAGTTATTGGAAAGACTAAAAAAAAAGCTTAGTAGCTGATAGTGCTGTCGTGAAAAGAGCAGTCCTGCATAGTGTTTGGTACATAAAACAGTTGTGTAATAAAATTTGACATATTTTCCTTTTGTCGATAACAATACTTGTAATAATAATAATTATTATTATTTTTGGATCTCTTACAATTTGCTTTCTTACTATGTATTGAACCAGCTAATGATTGATGCAGTGGGAAAGTGCGGTTGTGGATTTAGGGGCCCATCTGCAGATACTCTAAAGACTATATGGTTGGAAAAAATCAAATCCGAAGTGAGCTTACAATCGAAAGATATTGAGAAAGAGTGGGCTACGACAGGTTGTATTATAATTGCAGAAACATGGACTGATAACGAATCAAGAGCTCTGATCAATTTAATGGCCCTGACTTCTTGTCTGTCCAGATGTGAGGAATTTCGGGTCCAATTGGGCTGGGCGTGGAAGACACATGGGTTATCTAAAAAAAAAAAAACCCGAATATCTAATGGTTCTTAACAAGCTGACATTTTAGACCCTAAAACTGGTTATGTTCTTCGATATTGTTTTGTTGTCTACGTAGTAACAAAATGCTAATATCTTCAATCCATTTTTAAGTAGTACAAAAAAAAAAAAATTGAATGCACATTTGTATATGGACAAAGGTGCATCTCATTGCTGCATTGTTTCTGAAATCAATGCCATTGCTTCACTGAAATAAGTTAGCCAGTAATAGTAAACTGTCTACCTTTTTTAGCAAAACTATTGTTATGCAAATTAGAGGTTTGATGTCACTTATCCTTATGGTGAAAGGTCATCAATTTATTATTAATTAGTATTATGATTATTATTATTGAGTTTGTGCAGGTTAAGCTGTTAAGTTGTTGGTTTTATCCCATCTTTTTTGTCAGTGCATCGGAGATAGGAGCCTAATAAATGAGAGATTAAGAGAGAGAGAGAGAGAGAGAGAGAGAGAGAGAGAGCACATGGATGCTTGGAATATTTACGTATATAACTATATATACATGTGTGTGTGGATTTATCAGTTGAAATGGTTAACATACTGCAAATACATTGCAGGGATTTGGTGGGAACAGTACGGTGATTCTGCTCCTGTGTTGCAACGAGTTGCCATTCGGATACTTAGTCAGGTCTGCAGCACTTGTACTTTTGAGAGGCACTGGAGCACATTTCAACAAATCCACTCTGAGAAGTGCAACAAGATTGATAAGGAAACACTAAATGTCTTTGTCTACATAAATTACAACCTCAAATTATCGAGATCAATGAAACCCAAGTCTCCAGAAGCCGATCCTCTTCAACTTGATGACATCAATATGACTTCCAAGTGGGTTGAGGAGGCTGAAACTTCAAGCCCCACTCAGTGGCTTGACCGGTTTGGTTATGCTCTAGATGGAAGTGACTTAAATACGAGACAATTCAGTGCTACTATATTTGGTACAAGCGATCACTTGTTCGGTTTGTAATCTTGCAACCCTGATATAGTTGGTCTTCTTATTATTTTACAAGTTTATGCCCTCTGTAGTCATGCTTTGATAGATGTATGCTGCAGTTGAGCTTAGTGTAAAACTTGATTATTTTAAAACGGAAACCAGAAGCTCTATTTTTGTGCTTTTAGCTTATCAATAATTGACTTTTACAATAAGTTCAACTGAATTTATGATAAAAGTTCATTATAAAAAAAGTACAAGGCTAAAAATACCAATTGGAGTTCTCAAAATGTTGGTTTTAGAAGCTATTACTTTTTCTTTAGGTAGTACCATAGTACTAGTGACCTGATAGTTATTGCTTTCCTGCAGCTCTAATCGATATGTTTTTTCCCGCCTCATCTTCACTTAAAATTATAGCTTTCAACAGGATTCTTACAGGTATAAAGAACTAGAATAGAGAATTTTAACATTTTAAGAAAGAAGGAACACTTGCTAACTGTTCTGTTATTGGATGGAAGAGTTTTTTGCATTCAGGAATTTTATTTTCAAAAATCTTTACTTGGGTGTTGTGATGTAATCCCATCTTTAAATTTTTTATACGAGCACATATCAGATCAGTTTCTCTACATTCCTACATGTTTCAGTGTTGAGTAAACATCATATATGGCCTTTTTGGTGTACTTAATTAAATGAGAATTTACATAGGAAACAGAACAGATTCCCTCTCTTTGTATGAACAAAATTACTTCAATGCTTACCAAGCCACTCTATCTTGGCAAAAAGAAAAAGATTTAAGAATAGTTCAATGTAATGAAGAAAAGGAGTAAATCTCATATGGAACTCTACTTGGAAAATAATGTAATCAATATTGTAAAGTCAGCAAATCATCAATATACATGCATACAAAGGTTTCTTTACTATCATTTTCAACTGTAATATTACCTAGCCGTATAAAGGTTTCTTTACTATCATTTTCAACTGTAACATTACCCAGCAGTACCGAGCTCTCACTGTCCCTGAGTTGACTCAACAAATGTGGGATGCAAAGAACATGATGTGCGCGGCTGACCCTCGCCATGGCCGCTACTCAAGTGGATTCCAAACAATGTCAAGTCTAGTGTGTGCGACATCCCCCCAAAATGTCTAAAAATGTCGTCCAATTTCATTGGGAATTCAACGTCCATTCAGGAGATGTTCAGGCGAGTGAGTGAGCAATTCATGGCAATGTTCAGGCGGAAGGCTTTCTTGCACTAGTACACGGGCGAGAGAATGGACGAGATGCAATTCACTGAAGATGAGAGTAACATGAATGATCTGGTGGACGAGTACCAGCAATGTCAGGATGTAACTGCCGATGACGAAGAGTACGAGGAGGAAGATGAGGTATTTTTTCAAATTCTGGTGTATTCCATGCATCTGCTGGATTGCAAGTTACCTCAGATGGGAAGCCAAAAATCCTTGATGTCATGGATTGGTACATTCTATTTTTTTGGGGTGGTAATTCCAGTAAACCTGTGAAAACACGTATTCCATTTGAAATAGCTCTAATTAGAAATTGTTTGTTAAAGCACTGGGAGTGGAGACATTGATACTTCAAATAAGGTGAAGGCTGATGCAGATGGTTGAAACCTGTAAAGGATCTCGATAAATTTGACAAGGGTTGCTTTTGTTTATTTTGTTTTCATTTGTTGGAACTTATAATTTGGAAACAAAGCTTATGTAATTATCTTTTAATTATGGTGTTATAAGAAATTTATTAGAACAAGTAATCTCTTTTTGTACTATGAGAAGTTTATTATGTCCATTTTAATTAACTTGTATGTTTTATTATGATTATAGAAATAAAAATGTCTTGACATTTTAAATTGTGTATTCAAATTTTTAATTTTTTTTTATGAATGATGATTTTTAAGTATTTTTTTCTTAATGTGGTTGTATTGTGTATTATCATCTAATTATGCAAGTAGTATAAGCATACAAAAAATATTTTTAATAATATTATTTTTTTAAAAAAATTATATTTTTTCTCTGTTAAAAAAGAGATTAAAAATAGTCTCTTTTAGAAAGATCTTGATTAAAAACTGAGACTAAAAGTATAATTTCAAGAAAGAACTCGATTTTTGACAGAGATGGATTATATAAGGTCTCGGTTACCGAGATGGATTATATAAGGTTTCGGTTTTGAATCACTTTTGGTCTCGGTTTTAACTGAGATAAAAATAGCCCATTTTTAGTCTCGGTTTCAAAACCAAGACCTTTTAATAAAGGTCTCGGTTAAAAACCAAGACCTTTTAAGATTTTTGTAGTAGTGGAACGACAAGCCGTGGTAGAAACACATGAGTTCTTCGTGCAGCGTCGACGGCTTCGGCAATGGATTCGGGGTTCGATTCGGCTCGACTTCTTCGGATTTCTTCGTACAAGGTAATCCTCTTGGCCTTGTAGACGTTTGTACTAATTTAGTTTGAATTATTGGCTAGATTTTTTGATCGATCGAAAGATCGAGGTCGCCGAACCCGACTTGAACCCTACTGTGGTTCTTTTTGATTTTTTTGGATTTTTAGCATGCTTTTAGCTATTAAATGGTGAAATTGAACCTAGACCTTGCTATGTAAGCATGTTAGAAACATTATGGTGGAATCAATTTCAATTTTGGAGAAACTAGGGTTTTCGAGTCGAATTTGAGGACCGATTTGGGGGTTTCGGTCTTGTTGAGGCTATTTTGCAAAATTTGCTTCAATTCTACGATTATAGCATAGAAAATAACTTGTGGCTAAAATTTGAAAATTTTTGGGTAGCTGGATTATATCCCCGTGAATTAATTAGCTAGTGGGTAACTTGATTTTTTTTCCAGTTGGACGCGCTTTAGGGAATGGTTCGGGACGGCTATGGATTTGACGTAGCTTCTTGGTATCGATTCGGCGGCGAGGTAGGATTCTAGACATTTTATACCAATCTTCTGATATAGATTGTAATTTTTTTCAAAGATTTGTTGATCAACCAAAATCTAGGGCATTCACATAACCGGCGGGGTCGAAACTTGAATTTCGTCCTTTTCGTTTGTTTAAATCAAGCTTTTAACTATTAGAATATGCTATAAAGCCTCATGATAATTACCTTGGTTTGCTTAAACTGCTATCGTTGGGATGATTTTTCTAATTTGGAAATTAAATTTGGAATTCGATGGGAACTAAAGACTGAATTGAAATAGTGGCCAAAATAAATTGAATTTTGGAAATTGGGATCTGGGTTTTGGATTGAAGTTAAGATCAAATTTTAGAGTTAATGTGTATTAATCTAAGTTGGGGTTAAAATTCAAGGAATCTAAGTTGAATCTTTGTGCTTGATAATGAATGTGATATGAGTAATGAATATTGTTAATAATTTGATTTAATGTTGATTGGAACTAGAACTGGTGATATGGTGAGAGTACATAGCAATTATATTGAATAATGTTCGTGAACTATGTTTTAAAATGCTTTGATAACAATGTTTTGAGCTATGTGGATAGATTGCATGAAATCTTTTACTGAAATGCCATGATATCTTTATTCAGCTATCTATGTGCTTGATGAAAATTCATGTGAATCCTTGGAAACTTTATTATGTTATCTATGCTATGGTGATTTTCAATGGCTGTGTATCTTATGAAAAGCATGTGGGGATGAAAAAGAAGAATTTTGGCAATGTTTTCACTCTTATTTATTTTGATTCAAAAGTGCCAAGTTACATGGGTTTCCGGCCCATTAATATCCCGTTAGGAGAAGTTACCCAATTATGAGTTTTATGTTTTCCCGTTTAGCGGGGGTTTATGCCTGGGAGGCATTTCGGATTTATGCCTTGGAGGCATTTCGGATTTATGCCTGGGAGGCATTTCGGATTTATGCCTAGGAGGTATTTCGGATTTAGCCCGGGTTACGGTACCGTCGGAACTCCCGGTCGTGAGGTAGACGACTACTTGGTACTTTGGGGTACGGGTGATATAAGAGAAGTACAATATGTTGAACTATGACATTTATGTGGACACATTATGTTAGTTTTCTATCAGTGTTGGTATCTTAGGTTTACTGTTGGATGACCGGTATTGGTATCCTAGCACATGTGTATTGTGAGCCATGCTTGATTGATATTCTTATTGTAGATGCATGGGTGTGTGAGAATTATGTACACGTAATGTTTACGAGCCATGGTATGGGACATAGCTCGTTTACATTACGATACATGGTGCTTGGTGTGGATTGTGAGCATTATGTACACGTAATGTCTACGAGCCATGGTATGAGACATAGCTCGTTTACATTACGATACATGGTGCTTGGTGTGGATTATGTGTGCATTATTCACATGAGCATGGTTTTATTATTATTTTTGAGATGTAGACGTATGTAGAGTAGCTTTTTTTTTCTCTCTTTGTGGATTTTTGACACGTGGCACCATGTATGGCCATAAGGCCTTTTATCATTTCCTGTGTGCATGTGAGATGCTGATGGGTAGTTTTAACTTCCGTTTCAGTTTAGATAATTTTTGTTTTGTTTTCATTTTCCATCGGGTTGCAAGAGCCTACGGGCCACCCATGTTTTATTGATATTTTGAGTTAGTCGTTGATTAGTACTAGAATTGTGCCGCATAACGGCTTGATATAACATATAATAGATTAAGAGTGTGGTTATTGATACCCTAGAAGGGCTTATATAGATTGTTGATGTCTAGGTACTGTTTACAGTTGAAGATTTGGCCATTGCCCATTTTCGGGAAGGTCCAAAAACAGGGAAAACTCTGCCGAAATTTCTAAAACTTTTAAGAGTTAGAATATTTTTCAACTTTTTTCAAAAAAAAAAAAAAATTAATGAGAAAAATATTCTTATATTCTCTTAAATTGATGTTTTAAATGAATAAATATTCGGCATGAGATCCGGTACCCGGTATTTGGATATTCCCGTATTAGATTAGTTATGGGTTTAGGTTGGGTGTGTTACACAATATTCGTCAATGCCCAATCAAGAAACCAAAACTATGTCCCTTCTGATTTGTGGTACATACAAATGTTCTTTAAAATCACACACCTATTTCTACTGATACCTAGTACTATATCTCCCACTGCAGTAGCAGTCCCTGAGATTTATACCCTATCTAAAGGTAAATCTTCCCATCTTTTAGTTGTTTGGTCACCTGAGACCCCTGCAATGAATAGCAGACATGATTAATGACTTCAGTATCTACATACCAGGTTTCCTGTAGATACAAACCTTAAACATGATATTACAACTAGAGATAAGGCTTGACTTGCAGCCTTGTTATTCTTCCGGTTAGGATAATCTCTTTTTCCATACCCCGATTTCTGATAGTAATAGCAACTACCCTTAGGAACCTTAACCTTTTCCTTGGTAGTTGATGGTTCCTAACCTCTAGCTCCTTGTGCATTGTCCCGTTGCACCAATTTCTTCTTCTTCTTACCACCTCTTTGCCTAGAAGGAGAAACCTTTTGTGTAACAAACACATGTGCTGACTTTTGGATAACACCATCTACTACCTTTAATTCTTTCAATAATTTTGCTAAAGAAAATTTGGGCTGGATTACTGAAATGAATCTGGTAGTGACTGGAACACGATATTAACCTCGGTTTCTCCACAATCTCAGTTCCAATGACCTTTTACCTGTTAAGAAGACCGATCATCTTCGAAACACGATCCCTCCCTGGTGTACCCTATGCAATGTTTGTGTTCACAAGACCCATCGTGACAACCCGCCTTGCTACCCCAACCTTGCTCGCCAAATATTTCTGTAAGCCTAAAGATCATATCAGCCATAGATTCCATACACTGATACTATCTTTGCAAAACATCCGACATGGAAGGCGAGATGTAGCAACGTGCCATCATATCAGCCATCACCCAATCCTGATAGTCCCGGATCTCTTGTTAGAAGATCCATTATTAAGAGTAGGTGGACCGGGATCAAATAACGCAAACTTATATTCGTTAGAAATTAGGATAATATAGATATTCCATTTCCATTTGAAAAATTAGATCCAATTAATTTATATTCTTTGAGTATCACCGCAAGTGGATTGAAAGATCCCATTATTAAATCCTGAGAAATAAAAGAGAAAAATTTTTAATTATTTGAAAAATTTAGGGTCCATCAACTTTTTAATTTTAAAAGAATTATTGGCAGCCCGAAACCTTTGTGATTAAGCAGGCCACGCAGTGTGGACGTCTACTAATCAATCCATGTCCGGACAGACATACCAGTCTATTAATCCATCTTAGAAGATATCACAACAAAAAAAATATGCCTAGAGTCACATTAACTAATTAAGCCACACAGTGTGGACGTCTAACAGTTAACGAACAAAGAATTAATATGTTTTTATTTCTAGATATATTCTAAGTGATTAAACAGTCAATTACCTTTGGTCCCCACAAATAGAAACAGTGACTCCTCGGGGAGGATATTTTTATCCATGATTAAGTGTATGACCATCTCACTTAATTTGAAAATCTTGTGTCAAAACCCAGAACCTGGTGTGTGCGAGTCCTATTTTGCACAATATTTATAATTAACTCCTCTCAGAGATTTGTACCGGAGATGCCATGATTATAACCCTTCCTCATGGAGACCGAAATCGAAGCCAACACGTGAGTTTTAATCATATCTCTAACGAACGTGTGATGGAGACCGTATGATTTATCTGTGAATAAATCCTTCTCACACTTAATATATTTTTAAAAAAACGAGAGTTTTACCTTTTTGTTTATTTTAAAAATTAAACATATTTTTAATTATCCGATTAAAATAAATCTGGTTTTAATCAATTAAAAATTCCATATTTAATTTCATTAAAACAAACAAAAAAACTTTCCTTATTTAATTCTATGAAAAAAAATTAATTATCTGGGTTTTCAAAAAAAAAAAATCCCTAATTAATTATCTACTTAACACAAAAATTAAATAGCTTTATCTATTTATTTTCTGTTTAAAAAATTGCTTGGAAATTTTGTTTTATTAAAAGCCATTTTACGTAATATACTCCCGATTTAAAATCATGTATAAAAGGAAAAAATAAAATAAAATAAAATTTCATCTACGCAATTAAATAAAACAAATAAATAAATAATTAAAGCAATGACAAATAAATAAATAAAAGTCGTTATGATCTGATCTATTTGTTTAATCTTTTAATCCGACGGTCTCGGATTAAAAATTAAACACTTAGGGTTTTGAAACCCTAATCGAGTCGTCGAAGACCCGACCTCCTTCCTCAGGCCTCGGACCACCGTCACAGCCTCGGACCATCGCTGGAACACCGAGAAAAGCTGAAGAAAAAAGCCCAAACAGCCCATAATAGTGCCGAAATTCTACTGCTCTTCTCTACCAGTGCGCAACCCGGTTTAAGGGCTTGTTTGGATGATTTTTTGATGCAGCAGGACCCCCAAAAAATTATGGTAGGTAGGGTACATCCCGATCTTGATCTCCACCAAAAATCACGTCGAAATACAATGTCTAGGTACCCCAAAAAAATCATCAAAGTCCCGTTTTCCTATACAGCGGGTCACTGCACGCGGCAAACTTCGAAGAATTTTTCGGACCCCTTTCCATTGTTGCCTTGTAGCCCACGAACCACCGTTGGAAATCTAATAGATTTAACTTAATTATAGCGAAAAAATTGCATCGAAAAAAGTTTTTGAATGCCCTCAAAGAGATGCTCAAAACCAGCCGCATGTTGTTGTCGCCGCTGCTATGGTGGTTTTTCGCCTAGGTTTCGATCCTCGTTTTTCCTGGTTTGTTTTACAAGATAGATCCAAAAAAATATACATGAATTTAAAATTTTACATTACAAATCCTATGCCCCATGTAGGAGGCGTACGACGAATCTAATCTCGATTTAAAATCCGTCGAGATATACGTGGCTATAAGCGATATAAATAAAACATGCATTCATAGATTCATAAAACCAGATTGTAACAACATTAAGATGTAAACTAAGGTTAGTACAATGGTTTTTCTTGAAAAACGTAAGCCTGGCTCTGATACCATTGTTAGAGTCGGCGCATCGGAGTTTTGAAAATTGTTTGACAATGACATGACAGTAAAAAACGTCAGCTTGTTTTTCATGAAAAAGCTAAAACGATTATGATTATAATGCATTATTACCTCGTAGAAACTTGTAGTAAAGTTTATAGATACCAAATAGACATTGTGAGACGACCCGGCGACTTTCTCACATACGACCCGATGCACATGTTGATTCCGGCATGTGGGCACCGATCCGAATCAACTACTTAGGCTTCGAAACACACTAGTTCTCCCTAAATTTTGCAAAAAAATAATAAGAGGGAAAAGAGGGGGTGGCAGCACCTTTAGGGTTTCTAGAGAGCTCAATTTTCTCTACAAAGATGTATATATATATTGCATGTCCACAAAAGGATATATGTATATCTTCTTTCCTTATCCCATGCATATATTATATACAATAGCTAAAATCAAGGGATCCTATCCCCCATCTATGGCCGGCCACCTTAGGAGAGAGAATTGATTTTATTTTGTCTCCATTTTGATTTATATATCAATATATCAAAATTGGTATATATGTATATATCCTTACCTTAGTGATAATATATAATAAACACTTACAAAAATAAATCTAATCTCCCATTTACCTAGGGCTGGCCATTAGGGAGAAATCCCTAATGTGCCGCTTTTCTATTTTGGCCCCTACATAATTAATTTAATATCTTGACCATCCTG